>JAHXJK010000130.1:0-170096 GCA_019395245.1 Botrytis pseudocinerea | reverse complement strand
AAATTTTATTAGTTATTTCTTTTATTAATATAGATATAATAGGGAATCCAGTAATAGTAAATTATGAAATCCATTATACAAAAGTATTTTTTTTTATATTTGAAAGAAATTGAGTTATTTTGTAAATTTAGGAATACATTTTCTTTCTAATCAGTCTATCAGTTAGAATAGATTTAAAGATTTCAAAATACTTTGTAACCTTTTTAATTGATTTAAATTCTTTTAATTGAAATGAAATTATAATCTTTTAAAACTTTTTTTTAAATTGAATAAATATAAAAGATAATTGAATATATATAATAAAAGTTATTACGATTTCAAATTGGTAATGGGCTAAAAGTGTCCGAGTTCCTTATATATCCGAGTTCCCCATATGTTACATTATAGTTATTACTTTTCTTTTTTTTATTCAATTTATATTAATTTAAATAAATTAATTTAAAAGATTTTATTATTAATTCAATTATAACACTATAATGTTATAATATCAAGAACGTTATAAAAGACTTATAATTAATTGGATGGCTAGAATCGCGATTTATTTTAAATCGACAGTTTCTGAATCGAATTTTTCGTATATATACACACCTTCGGCCCTCGCGGGCGATAAGAATATTAAGGAGGTAAACCTTCAATTATTAAGATAGATTATACAAAAAATATCCAAATAATTAAATAAAATATTATTTATATATTATTAATAAATTGCAAACTTATTTATTAATTTAAAAGGAATAACTTTATACTTATAAAAACTATATTTGATATAAAAAATAATATATTTTTCAAAAACTAAATTAATTTTAATATAATAAAATGTTTATTGAATATTTAGTTTTGTATATAGTTTTGTATTAATAAATCAGGCTAATATTTCATCAATCAATAATAAGAAATATCAATCCTTTTTTATTAAAAAATTAAATAATTTAAAGTCTATATAAAATCTAAAATTTCTATTAGCTTTTCTTATAAATAAAATAAAAACTACAAAAAACACCTAACTAAACTCAATAAATCCTTTTGCTAGATTTTTTATAATATATTCTTTAACAATCTCAAACTATTTAAAGAATATCTTATAAAAAAGATTATATTTGAATATTCTTTTTCCTTTTCCTTCTAATATGATTTTATAATTATAAAATCGAGAAAAAAACAATATATCCGAATCTTGCTTTAAAAAAACTTTGTTATACTTCTTATAAGTATATAAAATCAATTATTTCATATCAGCATTTATTAAAATATAAATAAACTCCTTAAAATCTATAAATTAAAACTTCGAAAACTAATAATTGCAAACGAGATCTAATACTCATCCTCCAATTCTATTTTTCAATAAAAAATAACTAAATCGAACTTAATATAAATAATTATAAAGATCTTATAGTACCAATTTCTCTTATAATTAAAATAAAAATTAAAAGAATTCAAAATATAGAAATCCAAAGAATTCGAAAAACAAAAGAACAATATCTCGTACTACAATTAAATTAGGGTTTTTCTTGAAAAGAAATTTAGCTCTAATTTAATAAAGATTTTGTATTTAATAAATATTATATAAAAAGCAATTTCTAGTAATATATCTATTATTATTATTCAATTTTAATATTCCTTTTCAGATTTACAATGAATATAATTTAATTGAATATCTTTTTTTTTACATCTTTTTATTAAAGGCAATTGATCTTTAACTTTTTAAAACTTTATCTAATTAATTCAATATTCTTTGATAATAAAAAAATAGAAGAATGCTTTTAAAACTATTCGAGATATCGATTAAAACAATTTAATTTTATTCGAATCTTGGTTAGCCAATATTGATTTAAAATTACACTATATAAGCCTAGGTTAATGATTATAAAAGGTAAATATAATTATTATTAATAGTCTATTATTAAATTGAAATATACAAAATAAATAATAGTATTTCCTCTTATTCCATTATAGCTTTTAATTTTTATTGAAATTTCAAATATAATAAAACAAGATTTAAATATAGGGAATAATAAGATAAGAAGTATAATATCAATAAAAAAACATTCATTTACTTTAAAATCAATAACAATATTTGTCTAATAGAAATATCCATTTTTAAATATTAGATATAATAGATTTATAAAATTACTTTTTATTAATTTAATTAAATTAAGGAATTTTATATTCTGAATAATATTTAAAAAGAATCTCTTGTTTAAATATTATAATTTAAATAATGCTTTTTAATTTGATAAACAAATTCAATAGTTTCCACTTAAGCTTTCTTATTTATATCTTTTTCAATATTATAAGAATCTTTGATTTCTTTATATTCCTATATTATAATAATCTTATTGAAACTTATTATATGGAATACTAAATTATAAATTGCTTCTAATATAGGGATTGTTGTAAGGCAATATGGAATTCCTTTTAAAATATTAGAATTAGATTTAAAGATTTTTGTATAACTAGTAGATATAGAATAATATAAATATAAAGATTTATTCTAAACTAATGAAGGAATATCAATTTCTAAATAAAAGATACCTTTTATTGATTAATATAAGTCTATATTTATTCCTAGTTTTTTTATTATTTCTTTAATTAGCCTATAACAATTGCATTTTTGAATTGAGATTTCAAATTTATTAATTTTAATAAACTTATCAACTAGTATATTAATAATAATATAGGATTTGTAATGAAATGTTATAATTTGTATTAAGAAATCTAAGATTTTTCGATTTAGATTTTGAAAGAAAGTTGGTTGATTTATAATCTCGATTTGAATAATTAGTAATCAGAATCTTTAGTATTATATTATAAAGTTATCTTATTGAAATATATTGGATATTATTTAATATTTATATTTGATATATATATAATTTATCTCTACAAGATTACAATAAATAATAGTAAATTGATTAATTAACTTTTGATTAATTAATTTAGATATTTATATATATAATACAAGAATATACTTTTAAACTTCCCTTTCAATCTAATTGATTATATAAGATTGTTTTTAGGATTTAAAAACAAATATATTTTTATAAAGTTTTAATTATTTTAAAACTAATAATAGTTACAAATTGACTTTAGATTCTATCCTATCTTTTAATTTGAATATAAGATTGATAGATTTAAAGAAATAGAAATGATTTGTTGTTATTATAATAGAGTGATATTATAATAAAAATTGAAATAAATAAATCTTCTATTTAAAATAGATTTGCTTTAGATGATTATTATTATTCAATATAGATTTCAAGGTTTTTGAAAAATTTTCTTTTTGAATATTTTTATACCAATAATATAGTTTTTTCTATTTCTTAAAAGAATTGAAATTATATTTGATTGATAAAATAAGAATTTCAAAACAATTATATTTGTATATCTTATTAAATGTATTTTGAAATAGTAAAATTAGATTTAAAAAGTACATATTTATTATTACTTTATTTTTGAAATTAAAAAAATGGGTTTAAAGATTTGTTATAGATATAATAAATATTTATAATATTCTATATATTTCATTCTTAATAAACAGCTAGAGTTTAGTATTTCATTCTTTGCCTTTTCCTTTATTATTAATATTGATATTTTTTCTAAAAAGGAATAATCTTTTAGATTGTTTTAGCTCTGAGTTTATATAAGATTGTATAACAGAAAAATATAGAAACCTCTTTCCTTGAAAGAAATCTTTTTTTAAAAAAGTAATGCTTAATATAATAAAGATATTGATACATTTGTTATTATGAGAAAGGATATCTTTGTTGAATAAATTTGAAATAAATCTTTTTTTTATAAGTGATATTCAAATTGAATCATTTAAAAAGGGATTATATTTATAAGATATTATTTAAATAGCTATCAAATGGCTATACAATTATATAATAAACTTTAAATAATATAATAATATACCTTAAAGAGCTAAATAAATAGAATTCACTTTTATTCTTAAAATTTAAAATTATAAAATTACAATTTCCTAAGAAGCTCTTTATATATAGATTTTTATATACTAATAGAATAACTTTGGCCATATTATTATTCAATCCTTACATTACCTTTTTATTATAATAAATCACCTAAATCTGATTATGTAATAACGGGCCTTCAGCTTATCCATTATCCCATGTGATTTACCTAAATGTAGGTGATTCCGTAACATTAATTAAGTTAATCTTATTTTTATATATAATAAGAGAATTTTACTTTTAAAAGACTTAATGAATTTTTTAAATTTGGAAAGCTAATTCTAACTTTTAATTTAAGAATACGGAATTCAATTATTAATTGATAAATATAAATATATAAATAAGAGCTATATAGTATTTATATAAATATAATACATTCTGTATAATATAGTATAATAGTAAAGCTTCTGGTTGAAGAATAAATTGGAAATAGAAATAATATGATTGACTTTCGATTAGTGCTTTTTACTCACTTTATAGTTCTTACACTCACTCCCCTCCCTCTTTTAACTCTCACACTCACTCCCCTTTTATTTATGTTTTCTATAACTCTAATATTCAAAGAATTCTGAAATTTTTAAAACCTTTAAAGGTCTCCATTTTCTTTTTTTCTATTAAAAGTTAATAATAAACGAATCTCATTTAAAATAGTAAATATTCATCGATAACAAAATAGCTATTTCGTCACTAACAAAAATATGTATCATAATTGTAATATATGCAATAGAAATTTCTATAGGGATTTATATTGAATTTCTTTTCATCGAAAATATTAACTTTGCCACCACAGGGGGTGGAGAAATGTCGGCTATTCGGGTAACAAATGCTTGTATAATATAAGCGAGCCGATCTGCCTGTTTTCACGTGAAGTCAATTGTTCATATTATATATTAAAGAACTCCATATGCTAATAGAGAATAAGAATAAATCGATTAGACTAAAGAGTGACTATATGGTTTTAAGTAAAGAGGATTATAGAATATTTATTTATATTTAAATACAGACAGATTTATATATAGAAGCTGATAAGCAATTAGTATTTATATTTACGATATCGATGCCCTCTATAACACAGGCATTTAAATAAAGCTCATAGGTTTGAAAGACTATTATAATAAGCTTACTATTAAGAAGAAAGTGAGTAAGATTTTATAAGGGTTAAAAGATCTATTAAGCGGACCTGAGACTATAATGTTATATGAATGCCTACTCTGTCAGAAAACTAGGAAACTAACTAAACTTGTGATCACTTACAAGATCCCCAAAGCTTTTCTCCTCACGAATTACATTAATTATTCCATACAAACTTTTTTTTTTCCAACTACGAAGACACAGTTCCAGAGGATCGGGAGTAGCAGGGTTTCTGGCGGAAGTTAGGCAATAAGCCGCCGTGGAGACCCCAACCTAGGTAGGCCCAAATACACATTTATCGACGTCTCAATATCATGATCATTTGCTATCAAGGTAGACAAATACATTTCGGCATTCTAGCAATCTCTGAATAGCTGAAATACCCAAACTTACGGGGGTATATGGAGTAAATCATGTTACACCGTATTTGTTTTACTATCAACAGAATCATTCTACTCATATAGACTGATTCTGGCTAACGAAGGCGGCATAACACAACCTATTCTACCTACCACGAGGCACCCAGAACCCAGCACCGGGACCGGCTGTAAATACTTTGATGCCTAGATGCTGGAAAAATCATTGAAAATATATAAGAGATAAGAAATCATCTACTGAAATTTCTCAAATCAATTTACCTCAATACTACATACCAAACCAACTTTATCTATCTATCACTCTATCTTGAATCTCCACATTTACACTCGCACACTGACAACCTCCGAAGCTATATTCTTTGACCATGCAAAGACCATCTTCTACCATACCGTTCGACTTAAAACTCCAAGAAGAAATCCTCCTAGAACTCAGATATCAGAATACCCTCGCCACAAAAGCCCTCGCCGGAAGAGCGGTAATGCCAACTTTTGAGTCAATGCAGCCACTGGTAAAGATCAACATAGAATGTGACATTCTAAAGCTGAGTGGTATGCTCAGTAGAGAAAAATGTAAGACTTTGAGCGATAGAGTATATGCTTGGAGTGTGGCTCATGGGACAAGGTTACCAGGTGTCTCAGAAAATTTGCTCACCTATCCCGAGTATGCTCATAACCCAATTCTTGAAGATCGAAGGGATCGTAAGGAAAGGGCTATGAAAGAGGCAGCTGAGGAAAAGGCTAAGATGGAGGCGAATAGTTCACAATGGAAGAGACAAGAAAAGAATAAAAGGGAAACTCCAGGTAGAAGGAATCGAAGGGAAAGTTCCCAAAGCCCTGATAGAAGAAGATGATCTCTTGGTTGACCTCTGGGGTTGTTTTATTTGCTTTTCGCTTCGTTTTGATTTATTAAGATACTTTCGCATTGTCGTACATTTTACTCAAAGCTAGTCTCAACAAGCAGTGCTCAACGATGAACACTCTATTCTTTTGGTAGATCCTCTACCAATATCTCGAATAATCATACATTCGACTATCGGTAATAGTCCTGTTGTAGTATATACCGCTTCCTCGCTATCGTAGTTATCGCTCTCTAAGTCCCATATCAATAATCAACCTCCCATTGCTCTTGCTACTGTCGGTTCGTTTCTTCAGTCTACTTTTTAACTATATGTTAAATCTTTGCGTGTCAAACTCGATATCAATTGGCCAAGTAGCACATTTTCTTTCATTCTTCGTTCCATTTTCTAATCCTTAACGCAAGGATGTAAAACTGTTTGATACTAAAATAAATAGCAACAGAAAATTTGGAAGGGTCAACCACTCCATCTATCTTAAAATTTTTCACAGAATTTCTATTCCTAGGATTCACACCACTAGATTCTAGAGACTTACACGTTGAATCATGAACACGTAGAATTTAGTGATTTCTAAAAGACAACGACTTTTTTGATATTTTCCTAAAACTCCAACGTTAAATATTCTAAAACCTGTAGTTTTGTCCCTCGCTGTGGTCCATGCAACCTATTAAATAACAAGGAAACATTTTTGAAACTGATATCAACCATCGGCATACAAAATTGGAAAGCCTAGAAGTCCCCACTTTCTCTGTCTATAATCAGTATCTTAGTAAACCATCATAAATTACCATGGAAAATAGAAGAAAGTATGTTAAATCTACCCTTTTGAATCCAGTTCTATAGCTCCCAAACTTCAATCACCGTTTCTATTCTTGAATCTCGTACATTCTATTGGAAAACTAGAGAATGTGAAAGAAATCGATATCAGGGGTGGAATGCGTGGTAGCGATAAAAACTCTACCTAGCGACCAATTCATTGGTTATAATAATACTGACCACTTTGACCACCTTGACCACCTTGACCACCTTGACCACTTTGACTTCCTTGACCACTTTGATAGCCACTTGAATGAACGCCCGTATATGCATCGGACGGCTCAGCCACGTACGATTGAGTAGCCAATGTTTGACCCGTAAGAGGTTGCATAACCCACGATTGACTACCTGAAAAACTGCCCTGGTTTTCTTGATACTGAGTATGTTGACTAGAATAAGCTGTAGGATAAGCTGATTGTTGTTCACTTTCGTAACCCAGTGAATAGTCACCTATGAAACCACCAGCCTGTTGAGTACCATATGTTTGAATAGCCGATGCTTGAATATCTGAAAAACTGCCCTGGCTTCCTTGATACTGAGTGTGTTGACCAGGATAAGCTGCAGGATGAGTTGACTGCTGTTCACTTTCGTAACCCTGTGAATAGTCACCTATGAAACCACCAGCCTGTTGAGTACCACATGTTTGAATAGCCGATGCTTGACTAAATGAAGGGCTGCCCTGGTAGCCACTGAATGGTTGACCAACTTGTTGTTGAATTGATGAGGGATGATATGGCTCTTGTGCTCGGACGGCATCATAACTCTCCAAGGACCATTCACTTTGGTTTTCTAACGAAAGATCTGGCTTTCTGAAAAACTCTGATTCTGGAAACGGCGGGATAGACCTAGCACCAGTCTTGTAATCGTTATGCTGTCTTATTGCTTGTGCTGCTTTCTCTATACCATCCACATCTATGCCTCCCCATAACCAGCGTATTTCAGGGTTTTGCAAAGCCGAGTTGTGGTTCGCTATGGGCAGGGATTTTGCAATTGGTGCGGGGTAACTTGAAACGATGTCCAGAAATTCCTTGCGGATCCATTTTCGTGGTACTTTTGGTGCGTCCGCATCCTTTAGAAGCTTACTGTATACTCTTACTCTGCTCGTATCATTGAGAATCATACGCAATTCACCACCTAAAAGCGGTTTATATCCATAATTATTAATCGTGATCAACTCATTCATCAAATCTGTTAAAGCATCCCACCCGTTGCGTGCCATTCTGCCCAGCAATTTGTCACCACCCAGCTGGAAATCATCGCGGCGTAAGCCATATGCAAAGAACAATAACACGTCTTCTATTTCCTCATCCCAAGGCCAGTATTCTCCGGGAACAGTATCAGGAGCTCCGATGAGGGCGGAGGAGGAACTAGGGGCCGGAGCGCGGAGAAGGGGGTTATGGCGACGAGTACCGCGACTACCACTGCCATGATTTGAGCTTGATGTGTGGCCACTATTACGAGAGGAACGTGATGCACACATCATTGAAGAGTAGCGCAGGCCTCAAACTTCAAGTAACGAAACGTCAAAATACTAAAAAGCTCAAAGTGAACACAAGACAGCGACGGAGAGTGAAGCTTTGATTCAACAGCAAATTCTTCGACTGGTTTCAGTCGTATCGATCAAGAATGATAGATAGTCTTCGACGTCGCAATGGAAAACAGCTTGTGGGTGGTCTTGAAAATAAATGTCGGTATGGCTTGCCAAGAGTGGTATTTGTGTTTTAGTATCGAGTATCGAATATCGAGTGTATGACAGTAGAGTATGCGACGGTGTAGTTGACAAGGATGCAAGTTTGAGATGTGGAAGAGCGATTCTTGTATGGTGTTAACAAAATGGAGAACAAAAATTGCGTGAGAGAGTATGAGTGTGTGATTGCAATATGTATGGTCTTAGACCGCACGATCTTCAACTGTGTCTCCAATTCAAAAGAAGTATCTGATATCACAATGTCTTCTTCAAAGCAGAGCATACACAAAGAAGAAGAAGAAACACTTCTCGAGGGAGGACATCCCAACCTATTTAAGCCTATATCGAGGTGCCAAACCGACCATTTTCTACTATCAAGTTCATGCTTCCTCATGATTAATCCAAATGTTTGGTATGAATAGACCTCAGAAGATGGGGGATATGACTCGAAATACACAATATTTCATGATTCACAAAGAGAGGAAGTATGAATACACCCCCAAACAACCAGATCATGACTGACTGATTATCAAAGTAAATTATACCATATTCCATGACCCATAAGACAGGAAATATGAATACACCTCCAAACGACCAGATCAGAACTAAATAGTCACCAAAGTAAACCACCCAACATCCCACAACCCATAAAAAACACAGTATGAACGTCCTCTCAACCCAATCAATACCTCGTAACCAGAACCAAGCAAAAGACCAAACCCCATCTCGAGATTCGATTCATGATTTCCCATCCCCCATTCCCCATGAAAACAAAGACAGAGAGACAAATACACACAGCAGAAACGCACTTCAAACCCAAGCTTCCTGATTCCCACTCTATGAAGACAGACAGACAGACAGACAGACTCGCAACCAATACAGAACTACATACGTACGTACAGTACAGTACAGCAAGGATACGAATCAACATCAACCCATCCATGACTTCAAGACTGTCAACAAACAAACAAACAAAGAAACAAAATAAATAATGAACAACTCCGATTTTGTGATTTCTTATGAGAAATGCCTTCCCCAACCCCAATCCCCCCCAAATTATTACTGATTTTTGCAGCGTTGAGGTTTTGCTTGTTGGATTCAGTTGGGGAAACAGAGATCTAGATAGAGACTTTGGCAATTCTATCTCTTGTTCAGCCTTGTCAATCCCAATTTCCAATTTCCAACCCCCACAGCCACACAGCCACATCCAGCCACCAAGGCTATCTGAACATTTTCTGAACCGTTGAAAAAGCGTCGAAAAATGTACGGAGCGTAGTGCTGTGGGTTTTGAGGATATACTAATTCGTGTAAACAAATGGTTTGCTCAACTGCATGCCGTATAATAAGTGATCATACGCATACATGCTATGAGTACTTTCGGAATGATTGAGTTAAAATGCACACATGTATCCTATGAATACATCTCAAACCCAGAGGTTCATCACCAACACAGGACTTCAAATTCAAGGAGAAAACAAAATTCAAAAGCTCAATCTTTAAAATACTATTCTATACCTAAGTCCGTATTTTTTCGCTATTCGATGTCATCATACTACCATCGTTTCTTCCACTGCCCTCTCCTTTACGTCATATCATCTATCCCCCTCATTCTACTTTGTATACATACTCCGTACTGAAGCATAGTGATTCCATGTACCGCTTTCCCTGATGACCATCTTAGAAATCAATCACTATCCCAGCTAGCGCATACTCTCCAATTTTCCTTCTCCAATTCAACCCTTCAAATCCATCCATAGCCTATCCCTATTCCCTCTCTTCCAAAAATAACGCCCGAAAAAGACAAACAAGTGAACAGACCCAAATCAATTTAAAACAACCTTGAACTACCATGGTATTTTTTGTGCTTCTTGAAAAACTCGATCTTTTGTTCTACTCCTACGATTTCTTCTTGTCCCGTATCCTTGCTGGATGGAAACGATCTCTGCTTATCCACAAACGGCATTCTGCTCACTACAACACGAAAACAAAAGAAAGGAACAAGAAAAAAATTGTATGTGCAAAGAAGCGAACAACATTATCGTCCGAAATACTGAACGACAGATGTTCAAGTTATGTATGTACTACCGCTCAAACAACAATCACATCCCCTAATAACGACTATTGACACTAACTGAAGTCATATCCGCTCTCTTCATAGGAGGAGGAGGAGCTGGTTTCTTGGCTCTACTGGGAGGAGGTGGTGGAGCTCTTCTCGAATTTGGCGTAGAATTGCTTCCATGACTAGTAGCTGGACTAACTGATCTTGCACCATATGATCTATCCGGACTGTTACTGTTAAGGGTCGAATCGTCACTTGGATCATTAAACAAATCAGCTGAAATGATATTAGTCCTGGCACTTGGTCTTAAAGATGCGCGTAAAGAACCAGCATCTGGAGGAGGAAGAGAAGCAAGACGAGTTGAGGGAGGAGATTCGCGGTAATGAGTTGTTGGACCTTGGAATGTGGATGATCGACCAATTGATGGACGTTGTGGGGAACTTGGAGGGGAATATTCCTCTCTTCGATCCTCTCTTCGGTCCTCTCTTCTACCAATTCCTGATGTTGAGGCAACTCGAGCTGTGTTAACACGAGGAGTATTGGATCGGATAGAAGGACGTGGAGCTTCTAACTCTGGGATAGGATCTTCATATGTCGAGTATCTCTCACTGTATGAATGAGCTGTATTTGAACGAGGTCGTGCTTCTGGGCGTCTAGGTTGACGTGGTGGTTGTTGTGCCGCTGATCCTCGTCTAATACCATGTCAGTCCAAGAGAATTCGCGTATGTGAATAACAACTTACGCAGCTGGCCATTCCTTCTTCAATTTCAAAAGTTCATCACGACAACGGTCATAATATTCAAGCTCGGCTTCCAAAAATGCTCCCAAATCTTGAACACTCTCCGCCTCTGCCTCTCTAATATCTTGCATCCTTCTGAAAACATCCTCATTAGATTCTTCATATTTCGCTTTTTGTGATCTGAGTTCTTCCTCGACTCTAAAATCTTCTCTCTTCGCCTTTTGCATCTTAGAAAGGGAGGCATCGTAAGCCAAACGTCTTTGTTCGAGCTTCTTCCTGGCAGACTTTGAAAAATTAGCTATTGTGCATTTAGACCATGGCACATTGTACAAACCTGATATTCCTTCATTTGAGCTAAAGATCTCTCCAAAGATTCCAGCCAAGTCGAGGTTGCGTCCACAACATATGTATCTTGCTGTCTCGAAATTCTCTCATTCGTTCTTCCCATAGCTATATCCTTATTAGCCATTTTCTCGGATACCCTCTAAGGATCTACCTACCAATAAGGCAATTTCCAAACTCGGAATCCGGTTCAAAATCTTCTCCATGGTGTATCATTGTTTGTCCCATGAATGCCACTGGCAAGATCTTTTCTCTATCGTCTCCTTCATTTCGCTTCGAAAGTGATTTGACATAAATCGTCATGGACTTTTGTAACTTTTCCATTCCTGGCAGATGTTAGAATAACTCATGAATCGATATCTGGCAGACCGTACCCTCATGTCTCATTTGCATTTCTCCCTCCAAAGACTTGAACTCATCCGAAACTTCAGTCTTGGACTCTTGTCCCATCTTCTCTCCAGCCCATTGCTTGACTCTACCAAATTTCTTGCCGACGTTCATATTGGCGGTCTGAGTTCGAAAAGAGTAAATTACTTTCTTGGAGTTGTTCGTGTATGTTACAGTATGCGGATTCTTCGGGATCGAAGGGAAGGCACTGGAGTACTTTAATTGTTGATTTGGGTGCAACAAAGAAAAGGTTTATCCAAGCCAGCAATTGTTATATGTATCCAAGGATCGACGAGAAGTTTGTCGATATTCTTTGAGCGAGCGTAAGACAATAAAAGTATTGGCAGATTTCCCAAAGGTATAGGAAAGAGTGAAATCAAAACTGGAAGGCGAAGTGAAGACTGGATTGCATAAAGTGTGATGGCCACGAGTAAAGTTAATTCCTCCAAACTCTCAATGATTCGCAAAAAGGTAAATCCTGGGTAGAAGAGCGAAGCGTGAATGGCTGAATTCGTGATGGGGAAATAGATATCTGAGAGTCAATTCCCCAGATCCTTGTATTCTTCGACGTGTTGTTATCAAGGTCGGGGAATAGCTTGGATGAAGAGGTTGGGAAGAGTGGGGAGATGTAGTGGTATCTTGGATTGCAGTAGCTAGATGTATTGCATATGCAACACCAAGGACGGACGGGAGGGATAGTCTCGATGGGATCTTTTCCAGGAAGGTGGTCGAACGAGTGTGTAAGAAGAAGCTTTGTGAATGGCTCACGGCGAAGTTTCCTTGAATTGATATGGAAAAGAGTGTGGTTGGTGACTGGTTGCCGGGTCTTTTCTCCCTCTGAGCTGTACCTGACCTGGGCAAGCCTCTAATGTTCTGGAACGAAAAGAATGTAGTATTGAATTGACTGAGGTGTGATTGAAGGGATGGTGGAATGGATGGGTGGAAGGATGGATGAATTGACGACGAGCAAGAGGAATGAATAATAAAGCAACCTTTCCTTTCCTTTCACTCCTTTCCTTTCTTCCTATGCAATATCAGAATCGGTAGGAGGTATGGAGAATCAGAGGCAGGAAAGCATAGGCAATTGGTTTTTAATTGAATTAATTTATTCTTAATTGAATGATTGGGTCGGTTGTATGGTAAAAGTCTCCTATCGTGAGATGAGAGCAGTGGTGATGGAGGGGATGTATGGATGAATGAACGATATGAATGTGTGAATTATGAAATGCGTATTCGTTTGTCACCGAGTGTGTGTATACGCGCATAGGAAGCGTGAAAAGAGTGATGGGGGGAGATTCAAGAGAAGACAGAAATGAAGGAAAGTCTTATCATATCATATAACGTGGCGGAAGACAAAATAGGACGGATGGGATGGGAGAATAGGAGAACATCGTCCCGTCGCCCTAGCGATATCTATATCATCTAACAACAACAAGAATAGGTAGGTACCTATCTAACCAACGATGATGATTCTTTCGAGGCCAATGAACCCTCCTCTATCGACCAATGTTCAAACCCTCATTCACATTTTGATAAACTCTTTCTTTTGCATCCATCCCAATCCCATCCCATCCCTCCCATCCCTCCCATCCCACGAGCCACATCTCGTGTCGGCCATCTTTCAGTGATCCTATCAGTCTTCACGGTTTTCTGCCCCTGAAACCTTAATCGGCATCTAAATTACTCCCATCGGAAGGACTAAAAATATGCTGTACGACGACTTTATAGATATATTCGCCAATCGTTCTAGAGATCTTCTGCGAACCAGAGACCGTATCGAGACTGGATGTTTTGTCCGTGGTGCTTTGTTTCCCTCTTAGGGTCTAACTCAATAGTTCACTGCCATTTTCCATAAATAGGTTCAATCCTTTTTGTTATCGATATCGTCTCGTATGGATGTCTTCTCGTATTGACTAGACACCAAAATGATCAATGGATTTGCTTGGAATACATCACCTAACACACATAATATAACATTCGCCAAATTCATCACTAACAATCACACCATCAAAATCCCTCGCAAAGCCATTTCATTACCGGTCTCACGGTCACCACCCAAATTCGGTCTACTCACTACCCCTCCTGAGAGCGTTACGCGGCAAGCATTCAGATGAGAAAAGGGGCGCAGCTCAACCGGTACAGTCTAACCTCAAACTCCAAGCCAAACGCCTAGAGAGGTTCGATTCTCTCCATCTGGGCCCTGGAGTCTACCGGATAGTCTGCACGCGCTCGTCCTTTTCCACAAAAGAGCTTCGTGTTTGATATGTACACTACTAAACTCTAAGCCTCAAAGATTAAATACACCACCACATCACAACTGAATCAGAAGATATGGAACATCCGAACTTGACACCTCTCAAATCAGACAGTATTCAGATATTTATAGCAAGCCGATCTTGATTAGATCTTTCCCTTTCCAAACACCCAATTTCTTCTCCTGATTCCCTCCCTCTCTCTTTCTGTTTCTCAATCCAATCATTTCATCCATTTCAGACCCGCGGGGGAGACGTTTCATCTCCAAATAAGAAACTCCACCAGCACCACCAGCAACATCCATAATCCCATAAACCCCACTCAAAACATCTAGCAAACACTAGCTACCGAAATTCGAAAATTCTAGACCCCATCACTATCTTTTTGGTTGAGATGCTACTTTACGACGTAGCAAATAGTAAGTAAGGAGCGGATTATCGTAATATCGATCCAATTACGCGATTTCCCCGATTGACGAACGAAAGCCTTTCGTGTTCTCAGTGCCCATTGCCGCTACTAGAAAAATAGGGGTAAATGAAATTCATCACCATCATCATCATTCCATATAACCAATGCCAACCAGCGCAACTACAAATGTCTATCAATCTCGAATCTAAAACTCACCAAGAAAATAAGAATTCACATCTCCAAACAAGCATTTCGGATTTGTGAATCGGTCCTCTTTCTTCCCTACCTACCGTTACTCTATTATAAAGTTACCATGCCATCCATGCTTGTGCATTTTCGTTCATCACAACTATCGTCGCAACCCGACTCTTGAATGTAGGATCTCCCTTTCTGACACAAACGAAAAAAATCACAATTCACCAAACTCTATTGTGGCCCAGATTTTGGAATTAATCTCAAACTCGCAATATTGTGGTAGCAGGTGTGATATTCATGCCGTGCGTGAACTTTGGGGCTGTGTCTTTAAAGTTGAAACCTGTAAACCGGTAGACATGGCTCTTATCCAACCGACTATTGATCACGGCATTTGTTTTAAGTGTGGGTGAATGAGCGAGTGAGTCGTAGGTGGTGCGATGCGATATTGTTTGTTGAAAGACTCTATCTTGATTGAGGATGTCAAAATGTGGAAAATGTATGAAGCATATCCATCCATCCATTCATCATCCATCTTGAGAGACCCAAAAATGTCGTGTATAAAATTTCTTCCCACCACCAATCGAGATAAAACGTTCAACCCTAAACGCAGCAAATAGACTGTGTGTGAAAATATGATTCAATCATCTATCTGATTTTTAATCATTCAAGACGTCAAAAGGATTTCAAAAGCAAAAACAGACTGTCCTCGGAGAGACTCGAACTCTCGACCTTTGGATGGCTAAAGTGATTGTTAACAACCACCTCATATAAGAATATGAGACCAACGCTCTAACCAACTGAGCCACGAAGACTTTTCTTTGTTGTTGGGTTCCTGAGTTCTGTTTGAGCATAGATTTTTCACGGTTATGAAAAAGTCTCGGGGGAGGTTCGGGCAGTGGGGTCTTACGCTCGGTGCTCGGATTGATTGATCCAGTTTTCGCCAATGGAAATATTTTGATATCCACGGCAACGACGATAAAAGAAAGAGTTTCGCGGCTGACTTGGTTACAGACTGGCTCTCATGTTTCCATGTGATGTCGCGGCCAATAACTATCATCGGGCTGAAATTGCACCTGGCCAGCTCGACCTACTGCACGGTTTCATTTCCCATCTCCTCTCCGAGGTGAAGTTTTAAGGTTGTCAAAGCACGCGCGACAAACACTCTAAATCTTCAAAAGTATCGAGAATTGAACTTTCAAATCCTCGAGCTCGCAATGTGAAATGCGAATTGGTGGAGATAATGATCTTCTCTGGGAGGGGAGTGAGCGGTAATTGGTACCTGCATGTGAACATTATTCAAACCTCTCAAGCCTCGAATGGTCAGACTATAACTAGCATTTTCAACAACTTACTTACTTTATACACAAAGCTTTTATATAAGTGTTCAAATGAGCAATAGCGATAACCCAAAACCTAGTTGGTGTTACCTGGCAATTGAGTCTTGACGGGTTCTTTTGTGTCCGGAAGATGAAATGGTATGTAGTATGAGGTATGGAGTACAACGTCGTTTGAGTTGTATTTAATTGAAGTTGATTCATTTACAATGAAAGCGGTAGTTAAACAAGAGATGGATAAAGGAGGAAAGAAGAAGGGAAAAGGGTCGAAGAGGTATGGAAGGGCCACATACGAAGTACTTATGCCGATGAAGGGATGCGTGTTTACGACACGCATTGCAGTCAACTTATCAACCAGATGAATAACACACTTTTAAGTTTCCAGAACTGTTACTTGTGATATTTGATTTTGTCTACGGAACTTCAGGCATTGTGAAAATGGATGCAGTGTTCGGCATGGGTATAGCTTCAAGAATCTATATTTCTTTTGTATGGAGAGAAAGGATTGGGATATACACATCTCGCGGCATGTGACGGGTACAAACGATGATTGTGTTCATCCAACGTCTGTATAATAATACATTGCTAATATGACCACCTTTCCTGGCTCTCCATCACTACCAACAACCCGAACTTCTATATCTTTAAAGGACCCACCGACAGTCTATCCACCGCCAACTCTGGTTCTAAATAACAGAATAACAAGCAAAATTTCCACATCCTCAAAGGCGTTTACTTGCAGATCCCAGCTGTAGCAATTAACCCCATTCTGTTTCTAGTCACCTAGTTTCCTGAAGCCATGTCCCCTCTCCAACCCATTTCCATGTGTTATCGAGGAATAATGACGGCGCAAGTGGCTTCCTGATATAGTCTGATTTGGTTAGCACCCTTCTGACACTCACATTCCTTCCCAATATTTCTATCTTCACATTTGCTACAATGCCACTCCCTCGTATCTCTATACTCATCACATTTCAAACAATACTCCCACAAAAGAGTCTGTTTCCATTCATTCTTACAAAAACACCAATAATCATTCTTCGTATCTTTTGGTCCTGTGACCCCAAAAGCTTCCCTAAACAACTCTTTCTTCACATCTTCTTTCTCTTCACCCGTAACATCAGGCCGCATCCATGCTCTTCTGATGCCTCTGAGTTTTCCCGAGAAAGCGGGAAATTGGGGTGGAGATGTCATATCGCCATATTCTACACCCATCAACATGCTCCTTAAGTCTTCGATTGTATCCGGATGAATTAAATCGAATCTTCCATTTCTCGACTCTTTTCTAATCCACTTTAGAAAGTCGGGACTGGCTGTGATAGAAGAATCAGAGAGTTTTGGGGACCCGAAAAAGACAGTTAGGTCGTTGAGCATATTGGCGCAAGAATCACATTTGCAGCCAGAGGAAGGAGAGGGTGAACAGCCACGCCCGGATTTGAAACATTTGCAGCGGGTGGAAGTGCATCCAGATCGACAGTTACATGTTGTGAATTGAATTGGTGGAGGGATATATTGTTTGGCTTCTAGAAGAGGAGATGGTTGAGCATTGGGATGTGGCTCGGGTGTCATCGGTATCTAGCAAGATGTTGTTAGTTGGCGATGTCCCGTGGAATTACAGGCATGCCATCGTACCTCTTTAGGTTCCCGGGAACTTCTCAGCGTGGGTAGGTTGCCATTAATGACAATCGTAGATAGGTCCTTTGATGCTGAGACGGGAGCACACTGCCTCAATTTCATGGGGGATTTCTCAATACTCTCAACTAAATCATCATAAATTCGTACTTGGCCCGCAACCAGCGGCTCGGAATGGTTTTCAGCCGGCAGTTTTCGTGATGATTGAGCATGGATATCTCGTATGCATTTAGTAACATTCCCATTATTCAATACCTCGTCAATGACTTTCCGTAATTGTGAAGGCTTGAAGTTCCGCAATAACTCTGTAATAGTTTTGGTACTGGGTGTATTGAGCCGAACCTTTCGTCTCTTTGAGGGCTCAGGTGCACCGGCCTTTGATCGACTGGACGTCATGTCTACAGCTGTAAAGATTTGATATACAATAGAAGTAACATACAATGGAAAGCATAACGATTACAAAAGACAGAAGGAGCCGAAAGAAGATATGTATATATCTATAGCAAAAGAAAAGTAATTACTTAACGCGTCTCGCGTGAGCGCGCCAGACGAAGGATAGGAATGTGATAGATCAGAAATTGGAAGCATTTTCTTCCCTGCCTCCTTTATCAACTTGCCAAAATCAACAGGAGAACTACTCGTTGACAAATGAGCAAGTTTATTATTGAGATCATACACCTTTGTGGATAACAATGTCGAGAACACCGTTTCGAATGTTCTTGAATCGATGTGAGGATTGGCAAACAAAAAAGCCCCTCTTTTTGCTCTTGAGAGAGGGGTACGCTTAGTCATCATAACTTTGTGCACCAGGAAATCCTCGTGCTTTCGCGTGTCCTCACAAATGCGAAACGCGTCTTCACATCTCTAGAATTTGCTTGGAGATCAACTACAGTCTTCTTGATAATTCGCTTGCATCGAAGAATTTTGCTATACATCTGCCAGAATAAAATTTCAAATGGCTTCACGTAATAAAAGAAAGGCAGGGGAAGAAGTACCATTAACAGAAGGATCTACTAAAATTGCTAGGACCGCCAACGAAATGGAATCAAATCCACAAACATCCATGGCTGCTTTGTTCAGAGCAAACAAGATGGTTCACGATCTAAACGAATCGCAGCTTCGTACGATTCTCGTCCAGGCATATGTTTCTCATCCCGAGATAGCTCACGTGGTAGATTTGGAACATGAGAAGATGGAACATCTGGATAAGACACCGTCCGAATCAGACCCTGAACCGGACCCCGCCTCTGTTTCTGGAGCTGGCCGTACTGTCGGAGTTTACAAAGAGCGGGAAGACGATGAAGGTTCAGGCTCGGAAGATGAAGCTTCGAAGAGAAAAAGAAAAGTGACGGAAGTGAGGATACGTTTATTTCCGTAACACCCTGAGAACCTGCTAACATTTTCACAGCTCAAAGAGCGCGGCATCGACGAATCGTTCTCGTGTTCATGCGATACTGGTTGCGCAAATGGCAGATGCGAATGCTCCAAGAATTCTTTTAGTTGTGGTCCAAACTGCAAATGTGCCTCGTGTGGCAATTATCTAAACAAGTTTGCCCTGTTCTTCGGAGAACCTAGACTTCGCGCTACAAATTGTTTTGCGAGTTGGATGAAAGCACAAGGGCCTGATCTGGATCTCGATTCCGCATTTACACAAGAGGAATTACGAAGTAACATTATGGGAGTCGATGAGAAGAAATACTACGATGCGCCTCAAGGACCAGTATTCTCCGATGGTTCTAATCCGGAAATACAACAGCTTGGTGAAAAGTGGCTCGAGGCAAGGACTGAAGCAGAGAGGAAACCTATTCGAATGAAGTTGTTCAAAAAGGCATTTGTTGAGGATGGTGAACATTTTTTCTCTTTCTGCTCTGGTGGATGGGAGGAATTCAACTGTACTGTCCATTGTTCAGTTTGTGATGAATGTAACGACTGGAGAGACTGGCACTGCAAGGATTGCGGGAAGTGTTCATATGGAGTTACTCTCCCTTGTGATGGTTGTGGTGGAGTTTCGAATGGGTATCATGATCAATTCGATGATACGTGGTAGGATTTGACCAATTTTGGTTATGAGAACGCCATATCACCATCAATTCACAAGCTCAAAAGCTTTTGTTTATTTTGGCGGTGGCTAGGCATAATCGTTATAACGAAACAATTTCCTTAACACATTGCGTTGTCATATGCTATCACTACAAGCTCACGTCAATATACTATTGTCTCAGTGGTATTGAGCTCTGGCCTCTATCTAATTCAATCCACCATCACTAGTAGAGTGAAGCTTATGAACGAGGTGTTCCGGCTATCGATATCTAAAGGCACTCAAATGGAAGTGAGCAGCTTGATTGTTGATTATAAGTTCTATTAATCACTGATTTTTTTCGTCAATACTAAGATACTCCATTTTTAAACCCAATGCAATCTTTCTATTTTACTTGCTTCCTTGGTGCATTAGGCATTTCATCGCCGTTGATAATCCCCGTCCTAAAAAAAACATCAACAGAATTCGCATTTCTCGCTGGGTATCGCCCGAACTGGATACATGGAAATGGAGTCTCTGGTGAAACTTCCAGCTTGTCCAAAGTTATTTTGAACATCAAACTCTTGTCCTCTTACATCATCCCGGCTGAATTTCCAAGTTCCATTGTCGTTGCACTAAAAAGTCAAAAGTCAGTGATATTCCCCAACCATTGTGTGGGGGACAATGAGTTTGCTCACTGGAGTTGGGCTATCCTCGCTGCAGAAAAATTGTTAGTCTACGTCTTCAGAAGTTCAAAGACCATGCCAAAACTTACGTTCCGCAATTTCCATACAAATGCGTGATATTAAATGTAAAATGATCGCCATCAGAATATAGACTGAAAGTTACATTGGGATCACCACTGCAGGGTGCATCGACTGGAGCACCATCGAGTGCGAATATATAAGTAGTTGGACTATTGTAACTACATGTTACATTGAGACCTTGAGGAGCAGGAGTGGGCGTGTCAATCAAGTTGAATGACCAACTATTTCCTCGGGTTAGCATCTCTGAGGGTGAACGTCCTTGGGAAAGGAACTTACAAGCCGCCTGAACCGTGTCTAATGTTTCCAATACTGATTTTTTGGACGTACCATGGAGTAGGAACCATGAACTGATCCGCTAGACCTACAGTAACAGCTCCAGCAGAAAAGACAAGAAGTTTTGAGAAATGCATATTGGTTGAGAATCGATAAAAAGTTGATTTGAAGTGGATGATGATAAGTTGACAAAAGAATGATAATTAGAAAGGATTTCAACAAGTGGAAGACCTTGAATTAATACTAAAAACAATCACAGTCAAGGCAAGAAAAAGAAAGAACTTCTATGATGTTACAGTACAGCAAGCACGATTCATCGTATTCGATTGCATATATATGCAGCGCCAAGCCATGGCCCTTTCTTCAAATACGAACCCCAAAATACGAGCCCTGTGTAACAAATGATCCAAGCTCTTCGACGGAAACCACAACTCTCTGTGAATCTGTGGGGAAACCACCACACACACTCTAGATACTAGAGTAGGTAGACACCTACATAATGCAGATCGAGGATTTAATAATAGAATGGTAACGTAGCAGTGGAACATACGGACTGAAACATAACTCTCGGTTTATTTTTCGACCTCGGTATTAACTGTTTAGCTACATCTTTTGCACAATCATTGTTTTTTATTTTTCAAGAACGAATTGACATCGGTATGCCCGATGTGGTGTCACTCGGAAACGGGTGGCACCGAGGTAGTATTTACAAAAGAAAACATCGTGCAAGTTGATACTACGAGAAACAAGGTCTCACAACGTCATATCGTTGGATAGCGTATGTTATTGGTGTTGTCAATCTTAAAAAAATTGTTCAAGATCAAATATGAATTACCAATCTCACACTATCTTACATACACTATTAGCTTTCCTCGAAATCTAGAATGACATCGCCGTTCCTTTGATACCCGTCGCTTGATGTCAGCTGTCTGCTGTTACCTGCTAGCAGGCAATATTATTTATACATTTGATTGTATGTCAAATGCAAGTATTACTTCGCGAAATTTCTGTTCCAAGGCATTGTGTTGAATTCTCTCAATGCGTCCAGCAACTTGTTTTTCTCGCTGAAAACTTGCTCTTCCACATCGCTCCCTTACAACCTAACTGTTCCCCTTTCACAATGAAGTAATATTCCCAAGCACGTGGATGTTGAACGAGCCTTCCAAGGACATTCCTCCCAGGACAGTGCGCAACCCCGCTTCCCCCCTGAAAGTTCTCAAAGCCCCTACCTTTACTTCTCCGCATTTCCACATTTCAAAAGACCCTCCTCTCCTTGCACATCCAGATTCCCCCACACATCCCTTAGCAATTTCGAATCCAACATCCCCATCCGAACTCCCGTCCCGCTTTTGATGACCCATCTCCCAGACGTTGATTGAATCACTAATTCCTTGACAGGTGGTAAACACACTAACATGTTTTTCCAACTGGCATCTTCGCACCTGAATCCCCTTCGCATCATATCCCTTCTTCCAACTCCCAATTCACAGAGCTCTAATGGTCGGAGCTCCGTAGACGTGATCCATTCTCTGCGGGAAGGAGAGACATAGGCGTGGAATGAAGGGTACAAGAGGGGATTGGGGAGAATGGTATTGGGATGATTAAGAAGAAATGGGTCTTCGGTTGAGGAGAAGAATAACTTATATTGGAGGAGAGGAGAGGTGGTTATTAAATTGTAGAAATGATTGTTCACGCTCTGGATGCGGATCATGAGATCGGGGAGAGGAAGGTGGAAGAAGATCTGTTCGAGGAGTTCCGGGATTGCGAGAACTTTGGCGGCGGATGTCATTTTGTAGTCTTTGGTATTGTTTTGTATTTTTGATTTGATGGAGAGGTTGATTTTAAGACCGATGACCAAGAAGATATTTCTGGCACCGTGGTTGTTTATAAGTATTCTTATGTTGGGTCGGGGTTATGAATGTCCCGTAATGTTAATATTGGCATGAACAACTGAATGAATTGAAATTTGAGAAAGATTCACTACTTTTTGATATTGATGGACCATTGGGAAGATGACTCTCGTCGCGAATCATTTTGAATCCCGTGCGATATACCATTTCTCAGCGTCTGGCCTCGAAATTACTATTTCTTTTTAAAGATATCAAGAAAAACATTTATTGGTTTAACACTTGCTTCTAAAAAAAACAAAAGCTAATGTCAAATTCTACAATTCAACTGATAATTACTAGCTGCAATGCAATAATAAGCGGGACCAGAGTCGTTGATAGTCGACTACTAGATCGGATTAAGAGATGCACGAACGTTGTTTCACTATCAAGGGAGCATGATACGTACGCCTTATACTTTTTTTTTAAAGGGATGTGAGTGCACAGACATTTACAATCTTATTTATTGTGTTCTCATTTGATAGAAGTGCAATATTTGAAGATCGAGCGGGAGACTAAGAGCAAACACAAGTCCCGATTCGCATTGTATCAGTCCATCACTCTATAAAGTTCAACCCTCTGATTCAGGAAAGGGATCCTTTTAAGTATGATCAGAGCCCATCGAAACCTTCCTCTCCCTTGATTCACCTTCGAGATCTTGACTATGTTGAACCCTCTACTCCTCTCGATCTCGCCTTTCCCCAATACCACCAGACCTCCATATTGACTGCTATTCCCCGATTTGCCAAACCCACCTTCTTGATCCCGCCTCCAATACCAGAATCCCATAAACAAATCCTTTTGAGCGTCTCCACCTCCCATTTCTAGCTCTTCCTTCCCGTTCTTCCCGTTCTTCCCGTTCGAGATTCCCAACTTTGTACCGGGTATCAAATTCATCACTAGAATGATATAAAAAACCTCGTATCTAAACCCCAATGTGTAAAAGCTAAGCCATCCGCAACCAATGTCTACGAAATCTGTTGAGGCAGCCGCTTTTTAATTCTGCTTTTGTCATTTCGGAATGCTAAGTGGTTGCTATTAATGGGGCATTAGCAGATAATTATATACATTTTAGGGTTGATCAAATAGAGAAGGTGGTGGCGAGATTGAGGTTGAGATAGTCTCGACTGTGATGATTAGCCACAACAAAGTTAACCTTAAGCCAGACGGCTAATTCAGCCACAACTCTCAAAGAAGTTCTTGACATATTGATGTTGAAAAATCATCTCTCTTGGTACTCATCAATATATCCAGAAATCTCCAAAGAAGTATAGCACAGATAGCTCTCCATAGCAAAAGGAAATCCATAATTTACATATTGTAATCATATCAACACAATTGTATTAACGAACGTTTCCGGAATCTGTTATGCTTACTAAGCCACGTACCTCACGTCGACTTCATCTCACCATGCTTCCCCTATCACCAACCGTTTTCATTATAGCGTCTTAAATTCTTCCAAGCTTCTAGTGCTAGTTTCGATTAAATGAATCCAATTGTTCGTAATTATCTATTCTGGCACCCACGAAGAATATCGACAAGATTATCAGAATCTAAAGTACAGCCGCGACTGAACGTCGGATTGGATTTCCTTCGGAGTGTTTCTTCGGGGTCTAGGATCACGAGTCCGAGGGAGGACAAGCTTGGTTCTCAGTTGAAGGAGGAAGGAAAGAGGCGGGAGGACATTAATCGAAAAGAGATGAGAAAGGGGCGAATTACAATAGATGGTGGGGGAAAAGATGGAAAAGACATAAAGCAATATCTAAGCCACATAGAACGGACGGCAACAGAACCAAGGGATGAAGTATGTGTATAATATTTCCATGTTTTTCAAACTACACATCTTCCCTCTAATCTCCTCACATTTGAATACCGTGCCCCTCCTCCTCAAACAGAAAGAAAAGTTTTGAATATTGGTTAATCATCCCTATAGTCCCTTCATAACTTGTTCCTCACACAAGTGACAAGAATAAACTCTACCACTCGTCTCTTTTATTTTTCACCTCTTCATTCCGCATCTACCTCCTCTCCGAAGCCCCTCACCTGGAAACCCGGACAATGGATCGATCTATATCTCCCTGGAATACAGAGACCTGGGGGTTTTAGTATTGTGAATATTCCCTCTTCTCAATCTTCCCCTTCAATCGATGACGCGAATGAGGAGAAAGAAAACGGTATCGAGTTAGCGATTCAAAAGCCCATTTTGGAATTAAATTCCGAGGGAAAAATGAGTGAACAGGTAGCCTGGTTATTCCAGTCTTCATCAGAAATTCTTGGAAAAGAGGTTGCGGTTAGAATTGGAGGGTCATTTACCTGGCCTCCTTCTTATTGGGATGAGAAGGAAAGCAAAGGGTATCGGAAGGAGCGGGTGGAAGATGGAAATAGGTTGGTGTTTATAGCAGGTGGAATGGGCATCAACCCTTTGATGAGTATGATTTCTTGTATTCATGCCGAATTGGGAGAGAATGGAAGGAGAGGGGAGCGGAAGAGAGGAAGTAAAGAAGGAGATGGAACAATCGAGGGAAATGCTGAGGAGAACAAATCCGAGAATGTTGAGGTTAAATTTCTCTACAGCACCAAAGTGCCGGCTTCCATTCCAGCAGGAGGTGAACGAAGAGAAGGAGAGATAGGAGAAGAGATATTGTTTCTCGATCGTTTACAAAAGAGAGAAATGGGATCTTCAGCTTTTTGCCACTGGCTCTTCCCACAACACTATCGAGCTCTCAAAGGCAAACACAAACTCAAATATGGAAACCCATTATCGAAGAATATCCAACCTCGACATCGACCTTGCGCTAGGAACAAAAGAAGAGAAAGCACGAACGATAGTTTACGTATGTGGACCGCCCACTATGACTGATTCCATGGTTTCTTATGTTCGGAATCTTCCTGGTATAGATCCCTCGCGAGTTTTATGTGAAAAATGGTGGTGAGCTCATGTCAAACTTTTCGAGGAAATCCTTACCGAGAGGATTTCGAAGAGACTAATGGCGATTCAATAGATTGTCATTCGTTTTATAATTTGATGTATACCCACGAATATCATGAGCGTTTGGAGGGATGCCATATCTTGTTAGTAACTCTGTGAACACTCATATGTTTTATCAACGATTTGATGATATCCTATACGGTTTATCAGTGTTTCAGTGGACACTCCTGCCTCTTACCAACACCTTGGTAGATAATCATACACATTATCAGTAATTTGAGGTATATCCATAACACTTATCAGCGTTTTAATCGACACTCATACCTCTCTCTCATTAACAAGTTTATGCACACTTACATATCTCACTATCTCAAGATACATTCACAGATTCCATCATGTTCTTAGTGCATACTCATACGTTTTATTAAATTCCATCGAACACTCATACGAGATACTCAGAAAGATCGTGAGTACAATCATGCAAATGACTGTTTCATACACTCAATGTGCCCCAGCAAATGTGCTTAGATAGTTTTGAGTTCCCGTTCTGCTTTATTTTCCTTTTGTTTTCGCTTTCGATGTACACGCTTGAAATACACATTCTACACACACATTCTACAACATCTGGCGTTTGATACCCTTGATACAACATTTACATCTCGATTTCTACACGATTTAGAATTCGGTACACTCTTCACTTCATTAAGATCAAAACTACAATTCTTGATTGTTTACGATGGCCAGACCTACTTGGAGCTCTAGGGCTGATGCGTTACTCGTCTGGGTTGCGGGTGGTGTATGGCATTATGAAAAGCAAATAAGGGAAGGGATTCCACAAAAACTTATGATTAATTCCACGCAATTGCTTGGACGAGTTGGGGACTTTTTGAATGCTTTAAATCAGCTTGAACCTTTCGACATCAGAAGGGGCTTTAAGGCAGAAGCGATCCGATGGCATGCCAAGGATAAAAATATACAATGGAAGAAGTCTCAGAGGGTCGAAAGGCCTTCCTGGCTTTCAGAAAACGTCTTGGAAGGTCAATTCGGCGAGATAGGCCTCGAGGCTTTGCATGATTCTACCTTGCGTCTTCGTCGTGCTTTTCAAGATCGGGAAAGCGCCAAAACTCAGGGCAAGGAAATTGCTAGAAATCTAAGAGAGACAAGACCTCAAGAGAGAGAACGTGGTAAGGCTCAAGTGATGGATAAAGCTCAGAGGACAACATTCTGGGGAAAGGAAGAAGAAAAAATACGGGAGCTGCAATTCAGAAGGGAAGTCAAGAGACATGGTTACACGAAAGATCCAGAGTTCTCTGAAAATTTGTCTTGGACAGACCATAATGCTTCCAGCTTCATTTACTGCGAACCCTCTAATCAACTCGGTAGAGGTATCAGAAGAGGAGGACAAGATGTGTATTTCACTTCTCCTCTTCCACCAACGCAACCGTCGACGATTCGAAGATAGGTTCGAGGAATGAAGACTAGCTCTGAAACAATATCGCTCGATCTCAATCCGCACGCAATTCTCCCTCTCATCGTACACCTACGTCTTCATCCTCGCATAAATGTACAACCACATATTCTCGGTTCCTAAACATCATATTTTTCTCAGCATCAATTTTGATTAACATATTTTCTGTTTTCTTTTAGATGATTAAGGGTAAGGATCCAATAATTCTCATCTTTCTCTCATAAATCTTCGATACTTTTTAAATTAAACGGTTTTCCAGAAGAAGGTATGCATAGCTTGGGAGTGTGTAAACAGAAACTCAAAAATAGATCCCTAAAATCATATACATACTCCATCCAATGCAAACATTTCCCACAATAATACATCCATCCTCTATCAAACTTTAAGTTCACTTCACTATATACTAACGTATACATACATACATACATACATACACACATACCAGAATCAAAAAGTCCAACACACCATCCTGATCTTACACTCCTATACTCCAAACACATTTTCTCTCAGAATAAATCTATTGATTTATGTAAACCCCCGACTCATATACGAGATAAATATCATAACATACAAACCCAAACCCAAACCCACAAACTTCATACCTAGATTTACTCACTACCTACTCCCTAGCAGCCCAGCCCAGTCCAGCCACACTACACAGCCAAGTATCCGCAAATTCACTTTCACATCTCCCATCTTATCACACTACACTACACTACACTACACTACACTACACTACACTACACTACACTACACTACACTACACTACACTACACTACACTACACTACACTACACTACACTACACTACACTACCACAACGACGACATTCACGAACAAAAAGAAATTACTCCTCGTGTAACCAATCAATCGACCTACTACTTTTATCCCCCTCCCTTTTATTTACTCTTTTACTTACCCTTCTACCTACATCCCTTTCCCATCTCCATTTCCATTTCCATTTCCATTTCCATTTCCATTTCCATTATCACTTGTATACAGTCTATACCACGCTCCGATGCTATCATATCATTTGCACGTACAAGTGCAAGCACTCAATATACAGTATTACGCATTGAATCATTACAGGACAGTACAAGCACATTCACACATCACACATCAAACGTCAAACATCATAATCACCATGCAAGTCAAATCGAAATATAGAGAAAATAAACTTGCAAGCTTCAATTTTACTGCTATGCCAATATCGCTTCTAACGCCACCAGTTTTGACCAGTTAGCCCAACTACCACCACTTCACACATCACTTGAGATTCTAGCCATGTCGCGTAATCGTCAAACTAGTCGGACAGCCCATCGATATCATCTCCAAACTGTCCAATCCAATTCAAACCGTTTCGCTTCCCTCGACACTAGAACACAACACCAGCACAGCGCAAAATTCCACCAGCATCAATGAAATCAATTATCCCAAACCCCTCTCAAGCCCCTGGATCCAGCACTCCCGAATCCAAAGCCTGGTCCCGCTCCAATAGGAAACGGCAACTGACTCTTTTCATTCAGTGGACTTTTGGGATCCCCAATACTATCTCTCTCACTTCCACTTCTACTCCCCGATGCATCTACATCACCTGATCCACTACCCTTACGAGTTAGTGGCCAATTCAATGATTCATTTTGTTGGAATTGAGAAATCGATGTTGATGTATTTCGGAACGCGGGAGCGAACGGACTTGGTGATTGATTGGTATTGTATGGAGAATATTGAGGCTGGGATTGTGATTGAAGATGTGGTCCATAAAAAGGAGTATGTTCTTCATCCGAATCTGGACCTTGGGTAAATCCACTCTCGTTGCTTAACATACTTGAGCTTCTACCTCTTTGCCTTGTGGTTTGTGACATTGTCATTAAACTACCCATTTGAGGCATACCCATAGTCATATTCGAAATTGGAGCGTATGCGGGAAATGCGGACATTGAGCTTTCACCTGCTGTTGTCCATTGGGAATTGGCGTATAACTGGTTTGCTTCTTGTTGATGCTGCTGTTGTAAAGCCATAGTGTATTGATCGATGTAGGGGTAAAGCATGGTGAGATCATCGGTATACCGTTGGAGTTGCATTTGCGCCTCCACGTTATACTTATCCCAATTCGCCTGAACCATTCTTCTTTCATCATCTTTATCCTTCCGTTGCTTTTCCCTACGTTGAACTTCATTCAACCCTTTGGTGTTAGCTTCACGAAGATCATCTGCTTGATGAGTAAGTTTAATAGATCTGGCTTCCAATTTCTCGGATTGACGTTCTTTGTTGAGAAGTTCAGCACTCAAAGCTGTGATTGGCTTTTCGTTCTCCTTCTTTTTCGTAGTGAAGTCTGATTTAGCTTTCTCATAGAGGTCTTTTTGTGTTCGATACTTTTGCTTTGCTGAAATATACTCGGAATCCTTTGACGCTGAAGGTAATCGATCGGCAATTTCAATCTCAGCTTGGATTGACGTAATGGCTTCATCTGCTTGTCTAATCTGAAGGGTGGCTTGTTGAATTTTTTGACGTTGCTTTTCATCATTGCCACCCGATGTGGCTATGATATGTGAGAGCTTATCAATCTCTCTGCGAAGTGTCTGGATTTTCGTGCGTTGGTCTTTACGTTCGCGTTTCTGGCGGCTACGTTCTTCTTCCAGCTTAGTCTTGGATGCTCGAATTGATTGTTGAATAGTGGAACTGGGTGATCCTGGTCGTCCCGACACTTGAGGAGGGAGAGGTGAAAGGGAAGTTGCAGCTGCAGTATCTGATGGTGTATTAAGCGTTTTGACGCTGGTGCAGAAAATGACTTTGTTGTTAACGACATTGAAAAATTCAATCTCATAACTGCTAGAAGGCGCAAGCCCAAAGATTTCTCCATCCCAGCACGTGTTTTTTCCAGCAGGTAAGCTAGGGTTAATACTAGCTTCCATCCTTGTAGGTTGCCAATGTGCTTGATTGACCCTAACAAAAATGGGCATTCTCGAGTTTACAATTGACCCCTCCGTATCATCTTGATTCTCGTCGGGAATTGTGAACTTGGGAAAATAACTGGTACTAAATAAAACGGCATCAGACCCAACATTGGTAATCCATATTCGATCTGGCTCGGTACTGAAAGGTGCATTTCCAAGGTTACTAGCATCTGTTGCATTTGTACCCGCCGATTCCGCAGCTGCGTGCGACGTTTCGTACTCTTTGACCATGACGATTTTTGTACTTGCTAAAGCTGCCCATAAAGGCTGCTGGATGCGAACTTGTGCGCTTTGCTTTCTCTTTTTCCTGGTTGTAATGGCTGTATGACTAGCATGTAATGAATTTGAAGCTTCGTTGTCTGGTGTTTGTGGGTTTGTAGTAGAAGAATCATTGGCTCCATCTGCTGATCCTTTCGCTGCTTCAGGATCCCCTAGGGTAGATGCTGCATGATCGCGTTTTTGACTCCTAACATATAAATCTCGTATATACCGCACTACTCCTTGTGCAAGAATGTGTACCGCAAGAATATTTCGAACCCAAATCGGTATTCGGTCTTTCCAATTTGGAATAGGTATTGGTATCGACTCGAGAGGATCGTCGAGGTCGAATGATCCTAGAAAGTTTCGTGGAGATGAAAGCAGCGTACGAAGTCCAACAGATTTAATGTTGCTAATCGAGGCATAATGCGAGACCCCAATGTAACCAAAGCAGAGAACTACGTTTCTCATGCCAGCTTCTTTTCCACTGAGACCTCCTCCCAAAGTCAATGCGATCACCGATTGTGCAAATTGTAAGATGAACTCCTGCAGAGGACCATATAGAAATACCCAGGTTAAGAGGAACAGTACGTCAACCACCATAATCGTTGCCAATGATGGTGTACCCGTAGTTCCTTCAAACATGTCGATGAAGCTTATTCCAGATGTAGCAGTGGTGGACGGGGGGACGAATGTCAAAGTGGCGAACAGTAATTGGATGATCGTCAAGAAAGCGGGTGGGACCTGGAGAAGAACAATAAGAATGGCCAGTGTGTCAGAGATTGGACAGGATGTCAAGACAGTCTTCGCGAAATGCCATGGACCGGAATCGCGATGTACTGAAGGGTTTTTGGCAGAATTGACATTGATATGGCGATGATTTTCTTGTGGGAACGAAATCGTGGGGATATTGTAACCATCTTGAGAAGAATCTGAATGTCCACCAACTGAAGTCCTCCTTGCTACGTCTCCCCCCAGCTTATGTTCCGAAGTGTTGTCATCGTTGCCAGGCAATTTCGCGTGTCCATTTGCAGGTGGTGGGGTCGAAGGTGGTGGTGTTGATGGGATAGAATCGGAGGAGTTCGCATGTCCGTTCATATGTCCATTACTCTTTTGCCTAGGCACCCTCTTCCCTGGACCTACAAGCCCATTATCATGACGAGTATCGCGCACGTTCGCAGCACCTTGCTGTCGCTTCGAGTTGGATAGAGGACGAGGCATGCGACGACCGGGTGGATTGCTGACCCAGATGAATCTTCCGAGCCAGCTTGAATGGGAGCTTCGGAAATGTTCCTAGATTCCTCCAAAAGATTTCAGGACAAACAGAGAATAAAGCCACCTTAGATCAGGCATAGATTGATCCAAAGGGTTGAAATTGTAGATTGAAACCATTCAAGAAGTTGAAAGAGTGATCGACTTGAATGATGTGTGTTTGTGTGGGAAAGCGAATATGTGGATGAGTTTATAAGGAAGTAATAATAGCCATCAGATTTTAAGGTGGTAATGTACTGGTGTGGTGTGTGGTGTGGTAGTTGTAATTGTTGCAGTGGTGGTCGGTGTTTTCCTTGTGCCTTGTGCTCAGGCTTTTTTTTTCTTCTCTGCTATTAGACGAGCGAGATTTCAATCCCTACACACCACCGAGAGAGACCGCTTCACTCCACACAGAAGTTCTCTGCCAGTCTGCGTGCAGCTTGGAGTGAAGTTTGGAGTGAGGTCTGCAAAGCGAGAGGGGTGTCCCCAATAAAATAAATTTGCGTCGTTTTAGAATTGAAGAAGAATTTCAGAGGCAGCGAATGATATGCAGAGATATAGCCAGGCGTGTTATGGACATGAAAATGATGACTAAAATTCCGAAGTCAATATCCAAGTTGGATCCACGATTCGTTCCTTCTCTCCAATGAGCATCCTGGATGATGTGCATTAAACCGGGACCACGCAGAACAAGACCTTTTCTTCATCGAGCTCGATTCCGCAGATGTTGCATGTTTTGTGTTTTATGCCTTGAGCCTTGTTGGGCCTTGTGGCATTGCTTGTTTGCAGCTGTCTTTCGCACTGTTCATTGTTTGATATGCTATGCGAGAGTATTGAGCGAAGGGTGCGAAGGGCTCTTGATTGGGTGGGTTTCGAGACAATCGGCTACATGCAATGGTGGCATGGGATGGGATGGCATGGGCTGAGATGAGATGAGATGAGACCAACGGTTTGTTGGATGGAGATATTGAAGAAATCCAAGTAGGTAGGCAGGGAGCATTCATACATACATACCACGCAACTCAGGGCAATGCAACCACAATGCAACCCGTCTGTCAATGCAGAACCGCGACTTCAAACCATGAAAGATGATTACAACCCACCTCTACCATCCACATTCATTGGATTGGTACTGGCCCACCAGCCTATACACAATCCTAGATTAAGATCTCCCAAATTAGTGAGTGCTTCGTGCTATTTAAGACCGACCGAAATTTCATCTACCGACTTTGTCTTCTCTTCTGCTCTCACAGCATGCCATGCCATATCATGAGGTTCACCAGGTTCCAACGTCCAGCTTCCCGCCAGCCAACCGTTGTTGAATCAGGTACGTCCCGGTATACCGTCCCGCCCTAAGCCGCCCAAAGTCCCCTTTTCTTGGGTTAAACTTTCGCCTTGAGTCTAGCGCGTATTATTGATCTCAAGCCTCTCCATGACAATGATGCCAAAAGAGAGCATGGAGAAAATGGATTGCAAAGCCAAATACGAGTGCAAGATATCAATACTCGTACATCGTAGACATCGATCTCGAGGACCCACCGTGGTTCTCCTGCTTCATGCATTTACGCACAGCGTTTACTCACACTTGCACTGTCGTAAGTATTATGCAAGTTGGGGGAGTCAGGAGTACTAGTCAAGAGTCGAGAGTCAAGGCAAACGGTCATTCTTTAATAAAGTTTTTTTTAATCCGCGGACTACATGATTTAGCTGATTACTACCGAAACCGTTTTGCTTTGGATCCATTTCCGAAGTTCATCCATAGTTGAAATGCGCTGTTTTGAGCGAAGGAGGGGGCGAAAAAAGAGGAGGACGAAGAGGAGAAAAGAGAGAGGTGTAACTAATAATCTTGACTGGGTAGGTCGAGGGAGGCAGAGGGAGCGGGAGATACTAGCTCGGTATGAATACGGAGCAGACCGAGGGAAAATATATCCGCCCCCACCTCGACCTCGCGCTTCACATCCATCCATGCAACCTCAATTGCGAGGACTGTACGAGTGCGAGTGTTTCTTCTGTATCCTCCACGTCTGTTGCTCTCTTTTGCCATTTTATCCAAATTCCCATCCCATCCCATCCCATCCCATCCCATACACTTGCATGTTCAATGTCGATCATTGATTCCAGAGTACATCTGGCTCCTGGCTCCTGGCTCCTGGCTCCTGGCTCTTGGCCATTCAGGACAGGAAGACAGCTCGCTATTTACTACTTCTCCAGCATCATCTTTCTCCTTCTCTTTCTGCCATTCCCAGATCTGGATTCACAAGCTCTCCAGATCCAAGGCCAAGGCCAATCCCGCGAGCGTGCTTCCACCTACTCTGCCCCGTGATCATGCGCATTAAATCCTCCCTCGGAAACACATCCTGTCTATGTACAAAGTACAAAGCATAACTTGTGATTTCTCCATAGAGGGGCTTGCTTCCCTGTTCAACAATGCACCACATGTATGCAATGAAGACCAAGACTATCGCTTCGGCACTTACAAGGCTTATTCTTCAATCATATCCCGAGAATGGGTGGGTGCACATCGATTTGTTTGGTTCCTGCTCCTCACACTCAATCAACTTTGTCTGGGTAATACAATTAGGATGAATGGAAGTCGAGGAATATGACGAGTCTTCTCCTCAAGATGCTATGTTTCAATAGGAGTCAATGTGGTGAATGATAGGATATTCATGTCAAGATGGGTTTTGAGGATATATGGAAGATGTCAATGTTTGACGTGTCGAATATTTGGGTGTGAAAGAGTCGAGATTCCTTATTTTTTCCCTTCGTCCATTTTCTCACCACAATGAAGTTCGGCATCAAGATACTCAAGTATACCAACCCTACCATTATCACGTCGATGTTGAACAGACAACAGCCAATCCTCGTCTGGTAGAATGAAGCGATTTCACGATTCTGCCAAATATCTATCGCTGATTCATTCGCCCATCATGATCCATGTTATTATCAGGATCATAACGTGGTTGAAACGGTGATTAATTGATTGGAAGTGGGTATCAGAAAAACAGAGTTTTTAAAGCTAAATTTTGATGATCTTCCTCTATTGGTAAATCTCTGCATGATCTAACCCTTTCCTGTCATTCAATCCGATGACTCGTTATATAATTGAGCTACCGCCATAAACGTCTTCAAATCTCAAGCACGATGTATTCGGGGGATGAACTCAAGTTGGGTTCGTTTACCCGCTACTTAAGATTGGGTTTCAATTTTGAGATGATCAAATCACGTGTTCGGATAGTCGCTCGAGTGAGACGGCTCGTAGTTGGCATGAATTGTACGTTGTTGCTTATCTATCTACGTGTCTGGGCGAGGGCATATGGTTGAGGCAGAAAGAACCTTCGTTTGCTTTTGCACCATATAACGACTCGTCGCGTCCTTGAAGTCAACCCACCGCTACACCGTAGGATTAAAAATGGATGAAATTTTAGATAATCACTCGAGTGAGAAGGCCGTTTACTTATTACTTGCATGTTGTTGCTTACCTATGTGTTCCCATTCCATTTTCCTTCTTTACTATTTTCGGGATAAACTCTGATAATGGAGTGTATGGTGAAGCACACTCGTTCACATCAATCAAGGAACAAACAAATCAAGTCACCTCTTTCCCATGCATACGCAATGCATGCAACTCTACAAATGCCGATCTGATACTCGGGAACCTGACATACATCAAGTGATCAATCTAAATTCTTGGCATCGTGCCATTCAATCTACCGATATCGCAGAAAAAAGCATGTTAAAAAAAGTGAGTGTGTGATTGATACTATGATCTTCGTAGGGTTTCTGTTGTGGGTGGCTGGAAATAGAGAAGGGTTGCTTTAGGTTATGGCGGTGGGCGGCATGTTTGATACTGGATGTAAATGGTGTACGTTTTATGTGGCGTGCTGACTATGTGGGCGTGTGGCTTATGGTCCTGATTATTGATACTCGAGTGCTATTGGTATGGCTCATAACTCCATTGAGAATTGGTCCATCTCACGCCTTTACATTTCGGAATCACGAACAGTTCTCTCATCCGTGTATAGATGATCAATACTTGTATCACCACGAGCTATTCGTCCCACATAGCCATGACAGCTCGTGTTCTTCATAATGAACACGACCATTCGTCGTTTCTCACTTCATATCTAACACCGCGCTCGACATTTGACGCTCTAGTCGCAATTTCTCTTCGACCTTTTTTCAGAAACATGCCATACCAACAAGCTTGCTTCGAGTATAAACATAGCTTATAAACATACCGTAATTTATAGCCAGGCGAAGTGGCAGGTCGAAGCCTGATTATGAATAGCAGAAGGTAAAAATGGTGTATTTCAGGTGGATGGGGGAGGGAGGAGGAATTTCTGCTGCGTTCGCATTTAATTTTTTCTCGGGTCAAGTGCGCGTCGTAATTCTTATAAGCAGAATAGACGATCGTCGAGTGATCTTCATGTGCTTCCCACTCTTCGGTCCAACAATACCAATTGAATTCCAAAACAAAGTCCAGGCAACAGAGTGAAATTCTCATGTATTTGTTTGATGTCTCAAAACTATATTCTAGATCGCTGCTACACAATTCTGACTAGTGTTTACCTCGACTTCTCAGTCTCGTCGAGGGAAATTAATGGAATGGAGAATTTCTTTGCTAGATTAATCGTTATAGATGGACAGGAGTGTGAGATACTATACTATTTGCTGTATGGTGATGTAGCTTCTGATGCATTACATGTCATTCTTTTTACAGATTTGATGGGCTACGTTGTGTTGTCTTCGTGTTGTGAGTCTAGCTATGCGAAGCTGATGTTTAGGGAATGAGAAGCTATTTAATTTTCTAATCAATTTCGTATACAGAAGATGTGTCTCGGTTGTGTGATCATGTTGATAATCAATACGATAAGTGGAGTTGAGTTGATAACAATAATGATAGAAGCTGCTAATTCGATAGAGAAAACCAGCTGTCATTCATCATCTATGAAGATATCGTCATCTTACTTGAGCACAACATTTTGCTTTGTTAATCCCTCCTATCCTGTCCTATCCTATCCTTACAGTAGGAAGCCAGGAATCGTTATGATGGTCATGCAAGATCATTTTCCAGATCAACAAGTGACTCTTCTTTGGATTGAGATAAATCATTACATAACATATACCGCGGTAACCCCCCTAGAATTGTAAAAACCAAGGCTCCCTCTCTCGCTTGAGGCGGTAGAAGCAGTGCTCCATCCACAGCTATGAAAATTCTCTCAAGCATTTCCATCCTCGATCACCTACCAAAAATAACTTTCGGTCCCACTATCTATCTGTAGAGTTCAGCAAATATTGCATAGTTATCATTTTGACAAAAATTACTATCTATATCCACTCCATGAAGCTCAAGCTCCACAAAAAAGCACACAAAATCTTTGATTGCAAACGGTTATGTTATATATAGCATCTGAACATAAGTTGGAGTTGGTATCTGCTGTTTACATCGTAGTTTTTTTTTAATGTCTCTCTCTCTCTCTCTCTCTCTCTCTCTCTGTGTGTGTGTGTGCGAGTCTATGTGCTAGCCTGGGTTGTCTTTGGAGTTTCCCGAGGGAGATGAATAGGTGGTGGGAATAAGGGTGTGGGAGATATTTATGTATTTATCTCGGTTTATGCGGATGCGCGCGGGGGGGATGGTGTATTTGGAGATGAGTCTCGCGATCGCTGGGATAGTGTAGTATTTTGATTTTGAGAAACCGAAGGAAATCGAAGAATGATGGGGTAGAGGGATTATAGGGAGGGAAGGAATAGGATAGAGGGGTGAGAGGAGAGAAGATTTGTGTTTCTGTTGGAGAATTGGTTTACTACTGTGTGATTTGCGTGATGTGTCGAATTTAGTGATTGAGGTGAGGGTGGATAAGTGGAAGATGTTGGGAGGGAATTCACGTGTATATGCATGCACACATCCCGCATATGGACCGTAGCGAGGTTGATTTTATAGTGCGGGCAAGCTTCTCGCTTTGATTTATACCTGAGACAGTCTGTATATTGCTAGATTCTCTCGAGGTAGTTACTGCTGGGGTGACATACTGGAAGACACAGAAGAAACGTTTACTGTGGCAGTGGTTACAATACATGTCCCTCGTCGCGGCCTCCACTAAAGGGCAAAAGATGTGCCAATAGCGCCTGTAGTAGTGAAGATTGATTTACTCTGGCAACTCGAATTGCCACCAGGGTAGACACTCCAGATTCATCACCGAAGTACTTGACTGTTTGTATGAGAAGTATACGGAAGACGTAACACCCACGATTGCGCAGGTCCTAATTGTCTACATGTATTCTATCTAAAGAGCCAGCCATGTACAGAGAATAGTAGTTCTTATGTGAGGACTGCTAGAAAGATCTAGCCTCTTTCGTATTCGTTTAATGCTATAATACAGTAGCCATGGGATTGAAGTCATTCACTGCGTTCACACATTGACTCTATCGAAGACAATGGCAAGAATTGTTACCTGATATATGGGACTACTCTCTTTGAACATGTCCTTTGGCCCGAAAGTCAAAAAAATTACCTGAAACTCCTAGAATCATTCTCCGAGAAAGGGAAAATTCGTGCATTGGCCGCCAATGGAATGGGTATCAAGCCCGACAATGGAGTTCTTTGAACATACTTCACTATCTAAATGCTAAATTGGTAGAATGTCTGGATAATAGCGACCGGAAGGATGGCAGTCGACCACATACCGCGTGCACATTTGGCGACAACCCAAGAGATTTTGGAAAACCAGGGAGCAAAAAGGATGAATAAGTTCGGAAAGCAATAATCTGAAAACCAATGATAGAATCAATTCCGATATCATCCTATATCTTCCATTCAGTATGAAAATCATTGAGATTTGAAGAAATGCTGTCCCATGCACACACTATCTTTCCAAAACAAAACCAAGAATCAAAGATCCAAACAAAAAAAGAGATACAAGAATCGGGTAATATCCGACTCAAGTTGAGAAATCCTGAGAACAGGTTTCTGCTAAAGGCGCTATCCAACTTCGAGATCTTATTCTACAGAAGCTGAAACTAAGGAAGCCAGACCACACCGTCTCAAGATTGATCAAGTACGTTAGATCGCTCAAGAGGGGTTACACGCCCGTATGAACACGCGCTGTGAAGGAGAGATAAATCCCGCATGCCAACCTCAGCGGATGTGCGATTAAGCCGCAGTAATATTACCACTACGCCATACAACAACCTCGCAATTTTGTTGATTGCGACTTATTTGATTATAGATAGACGAGGTCAATACGGTGAGAGACGTTTGTATTGTTTGCCTCGAGTTTGTTCTATTTGGCGAAGTGGTTGAAAGTGAGATATTCGCTTGTCTATTTTTGAGACCCACAAGCTTGCGACCTGTGGAATATGTTTTGGTGAGAAACGACTTAAACATCAGACGAGAGAGAAGTTTGGAAGTCAAGGCATTCGAATCATGGTGAATGACTTGATCAAAGGTCGCAGATTTGCGGGTTTGCGACCATCTCCACTTATTATTTTTGTAGGTGAATCATTCTGTGATTGATAGAAGAACTCATAAGGAGCGGGCTCACGATATCATGGCTTTCAATATACGGAAGACTAAAGAGTAGCCAATACTAAAATAGATAGAATACCATTAGAAAAATACCATGTGCGTATGTGCAGTGGAAGTGAGACCTCGAAACTGTTGAACAGTATTCACTCACAAATGTATCAACATCTGTTCCATCACCAGGAATCTAAGGTTTAGGAGAAAAATTTCTTGTTGTCATCGCGCCATGTATGGGGAATACATTCCTTGACCTTTAATCTCGAAGTCTTTACACAATCTCCCGATCGGAAAAGAGCGACTTCCAAGTCCCCTTCCGCTTTAGAAGTTAGAACATCCTTACGCTTTAAGCCCAAACCGAAGAATCTAGAGTATCACAGCCCAGCCTATTCCTTAAAAACAATAAGACTATCTTAAAGAGAACATTGAGTCCTAGAGACTCCCAGAATATACCCCTCGCCTAAGCTCTGGACCCACAAAAATTGCAGCGCGAGTATCTAGGTAACTTGTGTGGCAAATCAACCATCTTGGCCGTCATTCAAAATTGTTAAGCTACTTATTCTTCCAGTTCTAGAAATTCTCTTAAACCATAACAATAGACATACATCCAGATATCCCCACTATACCCTATCCCGGTCAACTCTTCCGTCAATATCACCGAGCACAGCTGACCTCACAGCCACGCAAATTCCACCCACAATGATAACAGGTTTGATTATGTATATATCATTCAAGCTTCTCATTTTCACATCCAGATTCCTCCCATATACCTAAAGTCTACTCCTTCTATCTCTCATTCTCCTGAATTCTCTACACTTTTCACCCCTCCAACACCTCTCTATTCCTTTCCATTCCCTTTTTAATACCACCCCACCTCCAACTATTCATACAAATTTCCTACAATCAGAATTCCACTCAATACCCTGCTCACTCTCCAGAAAACTTCATTTCAATCACCATATCCACCGTCCGTTTCTATCAATCGCATCCTTTCCCTCCAATATTGGACAAATCCAAACAACATATTGGATATCTTCATCACCCAGAAGCAATACTTCAACGTGTTGAAATCAACAAAAGAGTTCCTCTCAGTAGAAGCTGGCTGGTGTGATCCTAGTGGCCGTGCATATGTCAACACGTTTACTGCTTTTTCAAACATAGCACCCGAATTGAAAGTCATTTGGATGTTGGGAAGAATTCGTTCGACTGTGGGAATTCATTTTAGATTTACTATATAAAAAAAGTCTACCTTGGAACTCATCACTTGGAAAGAAGAATTGATTTTTATTAATAGTTTATAATCATGTTGCTGACTTTTGTTTTCCTTCATGATTGATAGTGCATCTAATTATGCTCTAGCATTTCCATTTTCCTTTAATCTTACTCATAGACTCATGCCATATCTATACTGAAAACGCCGTCTCTTATTAATATCCCAAACTTTCTTTTTCTTACTCCTCCTCTTCTCATTCCCTGCAGATATACTCATAAATCTCACCTTCAGCCATTAATAATCTCCCCCCAAATTCATCGGAACCAACTCCACTTTTCCACCCCTCCTAGCACCTACTCCCCCATCTTCGCCGCCCGTAACCCCTCTAATCATCAATAAACCCAATCTTCCCCTCACTTTTCTCTTATTCCCAGTCACAAAACTTCCAGAACTATCCGTACTATCTGCTCTAACCCTTCTCGCTCTCGCATGAAAGTGATTTGCCATTGCCGTTTGACCACTATTACTAGATTTATTTGCATGACCGACAGAGGTGGGATTCAGACATGGGGATGGCTCGTCGGAACTTTCTTGTTCGATCTCAACGGCATCATCATTGTCCTCCTCTTCACTAATATTCGATCTACATACAACGTGAATCGAGTCTAGTTTATCACAACCTGTTGGATGGAAGGCCTGAGCCCCATTTTCATCTTCAGTTTCGTTATCATCCTTCTTCTCTTCACCATTTTCAGAGGCATCTTTAGAAGGTCCGAGGCTCTCGCTCCTCTCTTCTTGAGAATCTGAACACTTGAACACAGAACCAGAATCAATCTCCCTAGCCCCGCTTTCCAGATTACCCATAGGAGCCACAGCTTTCTTCGGGCCCCTGATTTTATAGCCAGATCCAGATCCACATCTTCCCTCAATTCTGCGAGCATTCGAAAAGGCCAATGAAGAAGCCATATCAATATGATCAGCTACACTGTGCTTGGCCATCCTTTCCAAACTCCTGCTTTGATGTCCAGATCCAGATCTTCTGTTGGTTCTGACTCCAAGCAAAGTACTAACTGGAGACCTAGCTCTCACAGTATTCTCTGATGCTGTATCGGAACTCACAGATTTAGCATTGTTAGGGTTAGAAATAATAGAAACAGGTCCCGCAGCCGAAGGCTCTGGGTCATTTCTTGCCGGTTCAGGTAGTTTGAAAAGTCCAAATGGAATTGAAGCTGAGCTACGAGCTCTTCGAAGTGCCTTTCGGACTGTGCTACTATATGGGGTTTCCTCTGAGTTTGCCTCTTCGGTGCTGTACTCTCCACTGTGATCTACTGACGAAAACCTTTCTCTTAAGGATTGTTTTGATACTGAATGGATAAGTGGTCCAAGTTTTCGTTTGATTCGGTTGAGGGTGGGAAAACGTGGAATCTCCGAGTCACTTCCTTCACTCACAGGGAAGGAGAATGCTGTACCGGAAGTGTTCTCTTGTCTTGCTGCACGTTTAGATGTAGTCTTAGATGATTTTTCAAGAGACCGATCGCCATTTTGTGGTGGTGGAGAGTGGTTGTTGCCAGAAATTGTAGAACTATTTGACACAGAACGTGGAGCATTTTGTGCTGGAAGAGATTCCGATTCTCTGCGTCGGGAGCTGAATAGAGATTTTGTGGCAGACCACGTTGGCTTCCACCTCTCCTCGGTTTGCTTGAAACTAGTTATGGCTCCAGTACGCAATAAAAATTCTTCTGCACCAGAGCCACCACGCAAACTGACTTTTTTTCTATCTCGAGCATCAGCCTCAGGGTTATCGGTAAAATATTCATGAGTTAAATCAGAAATGATATTTGAAAAGTTATGGCACGACGGTGCGGCTGCAAAATCCCGTAATTCAATCTCATCAAGAATGATAGATTCGTGACCTTCTTCACATGCTTTGATGGTTATTTTTGTAAAGGTATTCATAGGCATGATAGAAGTAGCAGGCAGATCAATCCTCTCCGCAGATTGAGGCATAAGAGGTCTAACAGTAGAATCGCCGATAGCAGAATGACTTCGGGAAGTTCTGTTGCTCCTGTTTCCGTCGTCAGCTCCATCTACGAATCGTAAAGCTCCTGGCCACACAGGGGCTGCTTGCATTGTTGCGCCAGGATTGGTGCGACGATTTGATTTTATATAGCGCCCTATGTCATCCGTGCAACAGCAGAAACTCATTAAAATCATGAAGCACACGCATACCGCTATTATGTACATGAGCTGATATGGAGTGACTGCGAGTCTTCCGAACTGTGGAAAATGCGAATGCACATTCGTAGATGGTTCGCCTTGAACGTTGGTAGGTGTCGGGTTTGCCACGGCCAATTGAATATTTGAAGGTTCTCTGTACAATAAAGAGGTTATGAGTGTCTGAATAGGTGTAAAGGTAGAAGCTTTTGTGGGTGTTATGGCTGACAAGGCCAGCCAATTACTTCTTGTACCTGTAGAAGTCGATGTTGTCAAAGTATGTTGTACAAGCCCTTGACTTGCCACTATAGTAGATGTGACGAATTCTGGAGCTATCCCTACGGGATCTTGTAAGAATCGAAGAATAGCCATGCTGTCTTTGTTTATTGTTTGGAACTCTGCATGTAATGTCGTTGCAGTCAATGTGCGATACATTAGCGTATGTCTCCGTAATTTTAAAATGAGCCGATAAAGCAATGTCTAGTTGTAGATTTGTGACAGTAACAATGCGCAGGATTGAGAAATATCAGTATCCAAATGTGCGGGTTTTCGAGACAATGAGAGAGGGAGAGAGGGGTTAAATAGAGGCGTAGCAGTCTAATCTAGTTGTTGTATATTAGAGGAAAGAGCGACTGTGAGCTGAACGGAACTGTTAATAACGAATCTGGAAGCTGCACCTCATCCTCCCACTGACTGCCGTAGCTTTGTTGACACTGCTTCTTCGAATATACTATTCTAGATCTGGCGATTAATCAAAATCTAAATATTTAAGCTCGATCATCCTTTTCAAGATACTATCTTAGAGTACCTATGGAATCTTACATTGTTTGAGCTTCTTTGAAAGGCGCGATTTCCCAATTTTCAATCTATTCGTCTGCGGGGCCCTGGATCTTGCCAACGTTTGAGACCCATTGTTGTTGAAAATGTGCACTGTGAGTTCTACTTATACTGGTGTGTAGTAGAAATACTCACAAAATCTGTGTGCTTGCTCCAAATATACCACATCTCCAACATGCATGGCCAATTGACTATGAGGCTAACGGCAAAACTTACCCGACAACTGAGAACTACCGTCTCATCCAGATCTCAAGTGTTGCCAAAAGAGAGGAAGAAGAGAACAAAAAAGATGTAGATTCAAATCGTTAAGAAATTCAAAAAAGAGAGGAAAGCGAGTTCAAGATGAGGCATCTCTTGAGTTAATCAAGAAAGGGGAAAGGCTTTGCAGTTCTCGCTTACACGATCCATGACTTCAAGAAGTGGACTGGCAAAGTCAGATAGCAAGCACCCATAGGTGATTTTAACCACATTGAAATGCAATCATCTATTCATAGGGCGAGCTTTCAATCCCCACGTTCTCTGGACACATATATATATCATATGTGAAGAGAATTTGCAATAGACAATACCTAGTAGCTAGGTAGTTTGGGTTGATCTTTCCCCCCTCGTCAATAATTCCCTCGAATCAGTGCCGTTCATCACATACAAGCTCTTAATTATTGTTTCCAAATTCTGGACCAACTGATCCCTTGATGTTTTACAATGACTACAATATTTAAACTATGTCGCCATGATGTTGAAATACAAGAACTTTAAGTGGTTGGCTGACGAAGCTGCCATCTTGGTCACTAAAGCTACCTATAATAAATTTGGCGCGTCGCGACTTTTCCACTTTAGCACGCGTTACCCCAATTCAATCTGTACATGTGTGCATAGCAGTAAAGAACATTCTAAATTAATAACATTGGAATACAATCTTGAAATAACGACAAAATGATACGTCAAGACCCCAACCGGTTATCCAAGAGACAAAAGCCAGACTATAGGAAAACACCATTTGCAGAAAAGCCCGCCTACAAAGATCTCAACTACCCGCACCGTTTGAATTTCTACACAATACCTCCGACTGCTGATATCACTCTGGAACAATTTGAGCAATGGGCTATTGATCGCCTGCGAGGTACTCCAACAACTTAATCATACCTGCGAATATGTAATAACATAATAAATAGTCCTCGCGGAACTCGAAGCATGTTCATTCAGAAACAGAACGCCTACCGAAACAGCAGCCCATATGAAGCCCCTTCTCGATAAATATTTACCACTTTCTGCTTCTTCATCTGGCTCTAGCGCACTACAGACCGAGAGACAGAAGGATCATTATAGTCATTTTATCCTGCGGCTCGCTTTTGCTTCTACGGAAGACTTACGAAGACGATTTTCTCGAGTGGAGTCTATGTTGTTCCGTTTGCGGTTCCAAGCAGACAATCTTAGAGAACGGCAATCCTTTGTAGAGGGCCTCAACCTAGATTGGGAGACGGTGAGTGAGGGTGAGAAGAGAGATTATTGGGAACAATTGAAGGGTGCAGCCGGCTGGGATAAGATGAGAATTGAAGAAGAGAGTTGGTTCAAAGTAGACTGGGAGAGAGTCCCGGAACTAGTAGAGAGTCGGAAAGTATTCTTGAAGGGTGGAAAGGCGTATGTTCATTCCAGGGAACAATTATCGATGGTGGTTGCGGAATTTACAAGTAGGCTGGATAAAGCTTTGGAGGTTTGTTTGATTTTTTTTATAACTCCCTCTTGCGAATTATTCTAATCGCTCACTCAGATCACATCTCGTGCACTTCCTCGACTCGATGAAGATGATCGACTAACACCAATTCTTACACATCTTTCTCAAAACTTCACCACACCGGATGCAAATTACTCCAACTCAGCAACTGCAGTCGATGGAGCAGACATTTCCGCCCGTAATATCGACGCACTCTCCTCTTCATTCCCTCTCTGCATGCAAAACCTCCATAAATCCCTCCGCCGAGATGCCCATCTCAAACATTACGGTCGTCTGCAATACACGCTTTTCCTCAAAGGTATCGGCTTGAACCTGGAAGAATGTCTTGTATTTTGGCGTTCCTCCTTCAGTAAAGTCACAGATGATGTTTTCAATAAAGAATACAGATACAATGTTCGTCACGCTTATGGTGACGTGGGAGGAGATTCGAATCGCAGAGGCAATGGATATTCTCCATTTAGTTGTCAAAAGATATTGACGGAGCATCCTCCAGGGCCAGGAGAATCACACGGTTGTCCTTATAGACATTTCAGTGTGGACAACCTAACTTCGTTATTGCGTGCCGTAGGCGTGAACGACCATGAAGTTTTGAGGGGGGTGAAAGAAGATAAAGAGAAGCAGAAGTTTCATCTTGCTTGCAATAGGTATGTAACGCAGGAAATCCTCCTTCGACAGCTGCTAACAGATAATGTCCAGAGTCTTCGAGTACGCACATAAACAGGAGATTAAGAAAGTCAAAGATGACGGCACATGGGGTGCAGCACAATTAGAAACCATTGTACACCCCAATGAGTACTTCAAACGAAGTTATCTACTGAAAAATATGGGCAAAGCCCCTACTGCAGGGGAGGATGTCAAAATGGATGGTTAAGTAATGTATGAATTATATGACATAGGTTAGTACTGGCGTTACTGGTTAGGAGTAGAGAGTGTATTTTATGTTCTGTATGACAAGATACCATAATCAAGACTGAACATCTTTTTTAGTGAGGCAAGCATATGCATACATCAAGAGTATACTATACCTTCACTCTGATCACACTTCGATCTTCTGAGCCTTCTCATTCACTTAACACTCGTCTATTCCTTTTAGACGCACAGTGGCCGCACAAATTTTTATAGACGATAACTCCATCTGTGCTACTGTTCTCTGATACTTTCTTCAATCTTCTTAGTCAACCAGACACTGACTTGCTCCGATAGCTTTAAGAAATGACCAAGGAATCAATCTTTCACCTTGCTGATTTCTAGACAGTGTGCATTCTGACACAAAGATTTGACCAACAAACATTCAGCCATTATCCATCTATCCAAATCTCGAAATCAAAGGACCTCGCTTTTCCAATTACCTAAATAATTACAAGCAGAAATGGCTGCCAATTTACACACGGAGTCTGCTATCAACCCAGAGGAATTCACACCCTCAAAGGTTCCAATACTAGCCTTTGGTTTTGGCTTAGGTGCAATCATAGGATTTGTTGCTTGGTACATCATGTATTTCTACATGCTTAATCTTGTATTCCCTCGAATTGATGGAGTACAGGCTCAGAGGATTCTCCAGAGAGACCGTAGGAACTCCGGAGTCAATGATTAGGGACCAGATCTGTTGACGTGGGTGGTGTGGGGCACTAGAGAGAGTGAGAGTACCATCGCGCAATGAGGTGTATCTTTCAACGGCCAGGGTGGAGTAACATCGGACTTTGAGACTTGAGGGAACGCTGCGGGTTGAGCTGGGTCAGGTTGACTTTTCTTGGAAATTATATGCACCACAGTATACTCAGCTTCCAACAATTCTGAGTTCCAGCACCAAAGTACAACGACAAACAATACACCAACGCAATAGATAATACTCTCCGTAGGAGATTCCTCTCCGCTTTATGGGATTTCTCCGGTAGCTACTGAGGCTGACGGGGTTCCTTCCCCAATAAGTACGGATAATAATCAGCCCTCCATCATACGGCTTTCATGAACTAACTTTATCATCTAACAGACTATGGGAAATATTTCGTGTCTACTGCCTGTAACGAATGCGGATTTCACACATTCCTATTTCGGCGGCTAATCTCGTGAGGCGTAGTGTGCTAGATTAACTAAATCCATTTATTGATTGCAAACGTCCATTGATCGTTTCACTTATGCTGTCATGATAAAATGTTTTCGTTTCATATTTAGTTTTCAAAATGTAAATACACAAAGAATTCTCATGTTTATTTTCTTAGTGCGAATCGTCAAGTGCAATTCTGCCCCGAATAGCCGAAAACGGCAATTTCCACACCATTTCCCAATAAGGCCTTTTGTACATGATTTCCCAACTTCCTTCTTTATTCACTTACTTCCAATAAATAACACACGATGCTTTTATTATTTGATTTACATCATTTTTGCATCTTCAGATGATGGGGAGAACATACGATTTACACGGGCCAAGAAATAAGAACATGTTAAATCTCCACCATCTTAACCCAGCGACTGTCGTGTGTGGGTTGTTTCTGGGAGTTATGTTGGCGCTGATTGTTTTCATTGTTACATTTAGGGTGGCAGTGGATCATGTGCGGGAATTGGAAGGGCCTGGGATTGTCTAAGGGGGATGGGGGCAAAGGTCGACAAAGCTGCTTGTGAGTTGGAAATGTGTATGAGAGATCAAGCTAGGCGTGTGAACAAATAAAGAGAGGATGAAACATCTACATTGGAAGACTCTGCATGGATCTACCACTAGGCTTCGGGAACTGAAGGTAGAAACAAGGTCCAGAGGTACCATAAGTTTAGGTATGAACATCTAGAGTTGTAAGCATGATATTCAAGATGGTTCAGATCATTTCTTTGGATAGATACTGATGGTAACATTGATAGGTATATCTAGAACACACAGTTTTAATGGAGATATTCAGATTCACCGCAATATTAGCAGCAACATACAATCATAGCCTGTTATTAATCTTGATTGGCTTCTTATTCATCATATTCACTTTTGGGGAGAGATTAGTACAGATGGCAGATTGCAAGGCTGTCTTATAGTTGGCATGACCATATCAACAATGTCCTTTGCCATTATACTCTGCAATTCCTATTTATTATATTCCTTCAACAAGTCTACAACTTTTCTATCTATACAATTGACAACGTTTGTACGTATCTGTCTCTCTGTTTCCCCTCACTACGACTAATTATCACCAGTCAGATTATCTTGTTTTGTGATCTAGTTTCGTAGAAGAAGATATCATAATCGAAGCTCGAAGACTTTGAGGGAAATAAGACTAGTCACTTGCGCTTGCTCTTTTCGCATTATCATCGTGGTCGCACAAACTCCTTCGATTACAGCCTCGATCTAGGCCCGAAGATATTCCCCAGATACACGTCCAAATATATCAAGATCCAAGAGATATCAGCAACAACATAACATCATTTAGAGGCACAATCAACATAGGCAAAGATATTAAACCCTCGAAAAAATGTCTCCTCTTCCAACATTTGAGCATCCTGGAAGTGGCAGTGTTAGCGAACGGACTGTCGACAAGACTGCAGCAATCGTTATGTTCATTATCGGGATGTTATTAGGACTGTCCTTCTTTATCGCTACACTGCGACTGTTCGACGAAGTCATCCGACCAAGATACTTCCCATCACTCCCAAGCTTTCGCGGTTCGACAGAAAGAGTTACCAGGAGTTCAGGTGGCACACCTATCACGCTTATAGAGAGATTTAGAGGATTGGCTTAGGTGCGAGTCAGATAGATTATACGTCGGCGCCGTATGGGTGAATCTGAGATGGTTAATTTGGAAAACATCGATTCTGTTGACTGAAATTATGAGTGGCGCGACTGGTCCAAACTTTAGGGATTATCTATGTGGTCATATACATCTCCTTTACGTATTTCGAAATTAGCCGATGTAAATGAAGAGCCTCGGTCTCATATTTTGGTCTATACCATGTCTTTTTTTTCGTTTAACTGATTGAATTTTTTCCCAATGTCTTTGTTACGCATCTTTGTTGTGCATGGCTAGCGATTGATACAAAGAAAATAGGTGAGATACTGAATTAAATATGTTTTTATTCATTTTCGATCGCTATCTTCATATTTCAATTGAAATACTTTCCGTTACTAATCATGGCAGCGCGAGAAACACCCTTTGCAGAGAAATATGGACATCCTCAAGGTCCAGGTCACGAACTACTCAAAGAGTGGCTCCCCTTGAAGAAAAGTGGATTGACACCAGCCTCACCAAGTGTAGTCGATTGGAGAAAGCTAATGTCAGTAAACAGCCATAAGGCATTAGAAGATTACCAGAGAACGAGATTTTTTGGTATGAGTTCAATTCGTTCATGGAGTAGCCAAAGCTAACTTGTCAAAGGGTTTACTGCTCGTGAATTAGAACAAATTGGAGCACTGGCAGATGCCAGGCCAGGTAAATGGGATTCCAATCCAACGACTGAACAGGCCGACCTTGACACCGTTCCATTACACCCTATCTTTGAAAGGCGGCACTGGGAAATGGAAGGTGTAGTTCCATTACATTTTCCCAAACATCCATATGGAGATGGCAACAAATTCTGGGAGGTGAGTGCGGGACTCTCAGATTGTAGTAATTGGATTTACTAGTGGGATTAGATCAAAGGCAATGACGATATATGGGAGGCATTACAACCCGCTCTTAAGATTACCACTCTTGTGCTATCAAATATTGCTACTTGGCAGTGGTAACACTCTCGATTCTAACTATTTTCATGTCGCTTTGCTGACAGAAAAAGGTTCGATGCACTACTCAATGGCATATACGAGAAAATACCTGAAGATGAATTACCTGCTGAGATCAAAAAGTCAGATCGTTGGCGTTTTTACCCTTCAAAATCCTTCAATCATCAGGAGCGAAAAACTGCGTTCAATGAAGTATTAGATCAAATAGTAGGTTCAATAAGTTGGGGTTTTGGAGTAGGACAAGTCTCCTTAGAATGTTTTCCCAACAATTGGTACGTAAACAGATCATAACTTTTGGTTTCTCTCACACGTAGCTCCGTATCCCAATCTCAAGTCTCTTTCTTTACTTACCTCAAAGACATTCGACGCAATTCCTAATTTAGCTTCCATATCTTTCTTTCCCCGAAATTTTCTTATACGGAATGCTGACTCTTCTGGTTTCAATAGGAGATATACGAACGGCATGACGATTGGTCCTAGAAACTCACTATTGAATACTGAGGGAACCTCTTTCATTTTAATTGCTCATGATTTTGTGGAGCCGCTGTTGAATCCAAATTTGCTGCCGGAAGATAGAGCCCTAAACAACTTTCAAATAGTTTCTGTAGTATTACACGAACTCACAGTTCGTGACTCTTCGCCATCCAAATTGAAACAATGAAATTACTGACTCAAAAAGCATTCAATGGTTACCTATCTATCAGGGAAATTTAGAGATACAACAGATACGAGATTTGATGGGGAACCTTATTTCATGGACGAGGCGATTGCTGAGACGTGAGCATTCAAATGAACTCACTTAATGAATCCAACTAACGTAGATATCTCAAGTGGATTCTCCATGCAGGCATCCGTATGTTACAACACAACTTGATGTATTTGATACTGATATTGTTCAGGTATTTGGAGGAATCGACATACCACTAGTCAGCGGTCTTGATCTCCCGGGAAAATCCTGTGGGGGGATGTTTCAGTAAGTGATCATTATGTCTTACATTTGGCTAATAATACTCACTCGAAGTTTAGATTCAATTTCCCCAGTGTGTGGTTTGGTGGAGTCTCAGGAGGTGCTGTGCTTTCTCCATCAAAGAATCAGAAATTGTGGGATATTAGAGCAGCATATCCAGTACCTGTAGAATGGTTCATGGGTCTACATGATCAAAATTTCTGGAATTTTTACTTACGAGCGTACGTACCATGAACATATCACACAGCTGACTTTCAGAGCCGTGATCTTAATCATTCATTACAGTTTCGGTCCTAAGGCCACACACATGGGCCCGAAGATTGTTGGACAATGGAATCGTAGAAGCGACCAACTATATGTAACAGCTCCTAAAGGCATTGAATACACCACTCCTATCGATGTGTCATCACCAGCACCAGAATCCGAGATGATATCAGTTCATATAGAAAATAAACGTCGGAGAATAGTTAAAATGATCATGGAGAGGGCTCAGAATATTAATCCGAAGCAACCAGGGCATTATTTCTACTCGCCACGAGTAGCCATGAAAGATAAAGCCCGATACTCAGGCGAAGTTGTGAGCATACTTTGTTCTTTAATTTTGCATCTTCTGAACTATAGAATGCTGGCATTATATATACTTTTTCTCTAATTACTCCACAAGCAAGTTTGTTCATTAAAGATTATTCCTCATTTTATTACAAAGACAGTTACTGATTCACTGTTATTCTAGTGTCCAAGATACGATGAGATCAAGCAATATTTTGAGAACAACAAAACTGCTTTGGGACTAGGAGCTATGAAATTTACCATACCTTCGCCTTTATTACGGAGTTATGTTGTGCGCCATGGTGGAATCGACCTCACAAATCCAGAATGGACCAACTTTTTTGTAGTAGCAAATGGCCACAAGGAAATGTTCACGTAAGAACCCCTCTTATCTATTTGAGGCATTTTTGGAAGGACACAATATGCTTATAGATGAACAGATATAGTCACGCCGGACATGGAATGATTGGCTTACTCAAAGATGGTTGGAAGAGACCAGAAATCCCAATAGGACCTACACGCCAGCCATCACTGGTACGTCGAGTATCAAAGAAATTGCAACCTTCTGCTTCAACGTCAAAGCGTTGTCAACCGAAGCAACCAGGCGAAATATTAGCGAAAGTATTCGCAGTCCTCTGCTCTGCTACACTTAAAAATATCGATCCACTAGAATCAACTTTAGATTACTGCAAGATCAGCTTTTTGAAAGCATGTAATGTTGCTTGGGAATTCAATAGGGACTATCTCGAGCGACAGGGTTATGGGGTTCCGGATATGCCAAATGGATTTCCAGAGGATCTAAAAGATCTTGATAGGTGCATATATTGGTCTGAATTGTTTGATAATGAGGCTCCAAAAGGAATGATTAGAAGAATGAGGTTCGAGGCACCTCCGGTCCTAAATCCAGAAGTACGTGGCAGGAAGAATTTATTGAAGAAGTGTGTTTTTCAAAGTCAGGTTGTCTGATGAAAAGATTGCGATGTGGGATTTATCTGGTAGCCTCTTTATCTATTAGTTTACTTGTCTTTCGCTTTTCATTAGTATCGAATGTCGGTCTTTATAAGATTTAGGAATCAACTGTAGTGATATAGCCGCTCCTAGGTTATTGTGTTCACAACATATTGCTACTGAAGAGGCCGATGCATTAATCTGCACATCATATAGTATGTGTTTGGTGAACACCGGCAGCTTAAGGTAAATCGGTTTCGTAAAAATTACTCGCAAGTATACATTATATAGTTTGCAGTAATTTCATAATCAAAGTAGTGTGTTTAAGAATGCAGCGACGATTTGTGAACTCTAGGCTGGTTTTACGACCATCGTGTTTCCCGGTTCCAGTAATAGACTTATGTCTCTGTGGCCTATCTCTCAAATTTCGAGCAAGTAGCCTTGTTGAGTTCATTTTTAATGGTATTTAAATTGCTTTCACCTTAAAAACTCCCTTACCCCCTCTCCATAGTCACATCCTGGCTCTCTCAAATTTATGACCTCCAAGATGCCCCAAGAAAGCGGTCATCCTCCTTGCAAGCCTGCTCTATCCTTTTCCAAACTATACACATAACATTGTTATCTTCCATTGTCAAATACTTCCGATAGGTGCTTATATTGATAACTTTTGAAAATAAATACAGCTCTACACTGTTTCATTTCCAACAACCTCCTTGCTATCAACCATTCTGATCAATCCTTTTGCCCATAAAGCAGGTATAGCCTTCTCATTCGTCCACTCCGTGCACTTCCAGAACTTTGGTACTTCCTCCTGATATCTGTACGGCGTTCCATCTATCTTACACGCTTCCATCTTCATGCTCCTCGGATTAAACCATCTCTGTCTTGGAGGCGGGGGAATACTCTTCAGGACTCTTGTTACTTCCTCCAAATCAGACACAGCAATTTCGCCCAAAAGTGTTCTTTGATAGAATGAATCGAAAGACTCTGGTAGCGGTGAAGGAAAGTTAAAATAACTCATTCCGCTAGCTGAGACAATATCTCCGTTGACTTCATAGATTGTACCAGAGCCATCTGGGGCGGTTTCAATAAAGATATTGGTGTGGTAGCGTATACTTTGAGGCATGAGAGGGTCTTGTATTGCTAGATGCCACTGAACTTTGTAGATTTTATGGGTTGAAAAAGACATCTTTTTGTGCTGATATCGAGTAGGTATTATAGAGTTGTCGTCAAGAATCTGTGGGGAGAGATCTGGAAATCCATCTATTGGCTAATCCTGATGCATATGGGGCTGAGGCTGATTTCCTGTAACTTGAAGAATTAAACTACGTATACCTGGTCATGCAGTATGTTGGGAAAGTAGCGCTAGCTCAAGGACTTAAGACACTAGTCATTCAGGTTATCACGAAGGGTCACATCTTCAATCCCTATTCGAGCAAAGGTAAAAGCAATAGGAAAATGAAGGCTGCAATAACTAAGCACAACAGCGCAGCTATAGTGAAGAATCGACGAATCGAATCATATTCATATCTCTGCCGCGGAGGGGTAACAGTAACTGTCTCAATCAACGGAGTACGTTCGTTACTCTGCATCATTTCATCGAGGGGTTCTTATTAGATTCTATCGAAGCTGGAGTCATCTAGACGATGAAGTTCATCCGAGAGATTTTGACTAGATGGGTCAAATTCGAGTCTCGTATGAGTTATGGCATGAGCGACAGATATATACATCTATCGAGAATTTCGTCTCATTGTCATGTCATCGCCGACGTCGACTTATTATTCGAAGCGGGGTGTTGATAACGCGCTAAACACACTCCTGCGGCCGCAATTCCGAGAATGCGGGGAGATTGCAACAGCTCTACAATAATCAATCAATTTCACAACTCCAATATTGCTTATGTTTCGAACATTTGTCCCTTATCCTTTTATAAAATGTCTCTTAAATTACCCTGCCTTCCAAGACGACCTTTTATAAGTCTGCGAAATTCCACATCAAAACGCTTCGAAACAACAGTAACGCGCCAACCAGATGCCACTTCAGATTCACGATGGCTGGGTACGATCAAAGCTAGGATTGGAAAATGTATAATGTTTGGGATGAGCCGAGAACAAGCACGAGATGCAGGGAAAATACTCGAGATACTGGGGCGAGATTGGAGGGAATTGTTAGCTGGAAGATACGGATATTTGGTGGATAGAAAGAGAGCTGGTCTAAGTCGACATAAGGTTGTCTGGGGGGAGATGGACTGTATGGTATATTCCCCTTCCAGGTAGAAGGATTGGAGATTTGTACCTTTCTGAATATAAGGTGAAGTAAATCAGGTAGCTAATTTTAATGTACTACAGAAACATGTTAATAATGTCATGTACATACGATATGCAGAGAGTGCAAGAGTAAACTGGGCTCAAAATTATGCTGTTCATATCGATCCCCAGAACCAAGAAAAATGGAGGCGAATGTGTACGCCAGAGGGCTATGGAATGATAATGAGAAGCATAAAGACGACTTACCTTTTTGTGAGTCCTTTTTCGTGATCCATTTCCCTATCAAATGGCTCGTATATCGTTACACTCTTACTAACAAATATTAGCCTATGACATGGCCAGATCACATTTCCGTCTATCACAAACTCACTCATAAACCCCAAAGTAAAGATGAATTCTCTTTCAAATTGGATGTGTTAATCGTATCGGAATTACATCAGCGAGCAGCTGCAAGATGCGAGGAAGATATTGTAACATATGATTATATAAAAGGAAAGAGAGAGGGCTTACAACCATGGCTTTTGGATGCGTTTGCAAAGACTTGGGAAGAGCAAAATGCGGCGATGAATAATGCACTGAAAAAGATTAAGGATATAGAAGAGAAGGTTAGGAAGTTGGAGGTTGATACATGGGACAGGGCAGATGCGGTAGAGGATATGGGAACACCGAAGAAGACTTGAGAGGCAAGATCAAGGCACGGAAAGTGATTGGTGTCGATAATTCAGCACATATATAAGAGCGAGAGCCAGCTCTAGCTACGAGGCGTGACGAGATGTCGGCCAGAATGAACATAGCTGGCTCACCAGGTGCTGACTCGGTAGCAGAACGAGAAGTCACCCGCGTCTATAGATTTGGATAGTAGAGTGCGGCTTATACTAGGAGATTGGTATTGAATAGAACATCAATGATGAATGATAGAAGGACAATGATGAATAGTAGAAGGATATATAATTTCGTATAACAATCTTTTGAACGGCAAAACACGTGTCCTAGTGGATGCAACCTATCCTTCGATTCACAAAAACCATTGCAACCAATTTGATGAAACTTCTGCGAAATCTCCCCTCGGCGCAATCACTCGCTTCTTCTTGCCTCCAACGAGCCATCACTCATCCAGACCAATTCAAGCACTCCTCCTTGCATTGTCATGCCTCATTTTCTGCACGACTTCAGCAGAAAGTGAAGCATCCGCTCTTATGACTATCAATATGAATAGCATTATATTTCATTCGTCGTCAATCTGTTGGAGATACCCCAGTTCAAAATGCCAACAACGTTTCCGGAGATCCATCCTATATCTACTCATACTCCAATTCGAGACCGAACCAAACCCAATCAAGATCTCTTCTCTCCCTTACTTTTATTGAAATAAGAATCCCAAAACTCCTCAATGAGCACCTCCCCATATTCGCACCACCCAATCTGCACATCTCCCCTCTTCCTCCCTGGGCACGCATAATGAAAATCATTCACCTTCCCCCACGCTCCCGGTCCCAGATCCTCGCTTAACCAATATCCCCAGTCTGTCCCAGTCTTCGTCTTTCTCTCCACTAAATACCACACCTTCCCATCTTCCTCTTCCCTGGAATCCCATACTGCTTCTATGTGTCCCAAGCTCCCTTCTTTTCCCCCTAGATTATCTGGCCAGAATGTATTGGTAAGAAATCCTTTTAACCATCGCAATACGATATCAAGATAAACAAGCCATGTTATCGGTAATTTCATTACAGCCCACCCCAACCATGATATATTCTTCGCGTGGAGTTTGTCTTCCACGTCTTCCATTTCATAAATGTCCCCAGGGATACCAGTCGGACCGGGAAGTTTATGCCAGGCCATGGATGTATACCATCCATACATTGGTTTTTCTTTCTCCTTCCCGTCTCCCTTTATTGATTCAGGATCCGGATCAGGGCGCCAGTAGAATTCATAGTTCATTGATATCTCACTCATGCGCAATTCAGTACTTTCTCTACTACCGAGTTTCCATCTAAGATCTGTGAGTTCGGTAGAGGTAAGAGAAGTGATATCGACGAGAGGTCCGAGTTTACGACTCTTTACCTTGTTTAGAAAGCGTCTGAATACTCGTTGAGTGCTGTATTGATGTCAGTATAAAATAAAATACACATTCTCTCATCCCCATTTCCACTTCGAATTTTCAACAAGAACAAACTCACCCTCTCCCATAGTTCTCCCAATACCCTATAACCTGCAACGGCGCACTCACCATCAAGCCCGGCACCACCAAACCTAACAATCCCTTGTGCCAAAATTTCACATGTTTACTCGTCAAAAACAGAAAAGTGTCCGGCGTCACCACGCTCTTTAATTCGTGGTAGTATCGCACGATGTTATTTCTATATCCCAGTCCCTGCATGAAGAGTTCTTCAACCCTGCTCAACCCGCGCGGAAAATAGAATGCTATGGCGGTATCTGGGAGTGCAAGATCTTCTCCTGGATTGCGTGTGTTAGCTCTTGTAGATTGATATACCATAAATAACACATGAATCCAGCTTTTAACTGAACAACGCCCCTAAAATATCGAAAATTGGTTTCAAGGAAACACTTACTCAAAGTTTCCACCCAACATTGAAACATGATCAATTGACACAATCCCTTCAATCCCTTCCCACCATACTCTCCATCCAATTTCCATTCCTCTCTGCCCTCCCCCCTCCCATCCATCTTCCCAATACCGACACAGACCGCCTTAGAAACCGCCAAACACCCCAGCGATAAAATCTCACTCCGTATAAAACCCACCTGCTCGGCACACAGCTCCGACGCCTTCCACAGGCTCTTCAGTCTGTACCATACTCCAACCATCTCACGCATACGTTGCAGATCCGCGCTCGAGATACGGGGGCGTCGAAGTCGATTTTGGCCAGCGGGTTCCGGCATTTTGAGCAACGAATCAGAAGTCCCCTTGCGTGTCAAAATCAAGTCGCAAATTCACAAGATCCGACAGGTATCAAAATATAGTATGAGCCTAGATACCTAGGTTTTGCAAAGTTCTAATGCGCTCGCGTTTGTAGACAAAGCGGAATTTGAGAACAAGTAACCCAATGTAGATTGTTCCAAATCATGCGTATGTCTACATCGCACTTCTTTGTCAAAAAAAAAAAATCCACAAAGGTCATGAAAGACCGAACATTGGGCACGCACAAGGAAATAGATGAAAGCAGAAACGAACAATGGAAACTACGGATACCTACGTAGTAGATCATCTGCAAAGTACAAAATATGCTCGAGTTCCAGATGAAGACTATCAGTAAACTGATTGATGGTACTAGCACCAAAGAAACAGAGTGGTTATTCATGACCCTTGAGTGACTATGTGTCATATAAACATCGATAGTATATTTATGCTGTATTGTAGTAATACTGTATCAACATCACTCACTTACAATAAGATCTTGTTCGATATTGAAATACGTATGGATGTCATCACTCACCAAATCAATCAAAGTAGTGGAAATGAATTTGAAAAGGGGCAAAACAAGTTTATCATGTTGTTCTATACACTAACATGCATCTTGTGTTGCTTGCATATATCTCATCTCATCTCAAATCACTCTCGCATACCCATATTCACCCCTTCACATCCTCCACGCTTTGCCCGGCCAGATCTCATCCTCGACACGGTCACACCATCCACCTCTGAAACCTAATCATTACATGAAAACAAAACCCGATAAGAAGACCGCAAAAAGAGAGTGTGAAAAAATTCGGTTCGAAAATGCATACAACGCTCCACGCCTGCCAGTAGCCTGCCAAACCACCAATTTCCAAGCCCATGGAATAAACACAAGAAAGAAAAATAAACTCCTCCCCTTTCCGTTCATTGAAATCCATCCTTCTAGCCATCGAGCTTAGAAGTTGGAGCCTATGCTTTTGCTCCATGTATATTCTAATCTCTTCGTCGATCATGGTGACTAGACGGACCGAAATCAGGTGGATCCTGATGGGGTTTCTTGGTTTTTGGCATCTTGACATTGAATCGGGCTAAGAGTGCTAGATGATCACTAGGGAAATGGTAGTGTGGTAAGCCGGGCACTGTTCTCATGTACTCTTCATCTACAGGCCCCAACAAATCGGTATTTTCAAGAGCGTTGGTCGAGTACCAGATATGATCAATGTGATCAGTGAAACCGGGTGTGTAATTGGTCCATGTTAATTCTTGTGGACCATCAGCTAAGTTGGAATAGGCGGATCGAAGGGAGAAGGGGTGTTCAATTCCATCTCTCGTGAAATTTCCATATTGATAGTTGCCCAGGTCTGGATGATCTGGGGCAACTCTTCCAGTAGCTAATAACTCGTACACACTAGAATCTGAAGTGGAATTCAAATCACCACAAACAATAAGCGGTATTTGGGTCTTGTTCGTATATTCCATGGATGGGGCAGGTTCTGGAGCAACTTCCACAGGAGTATCAGGATCTGAATCGTCCGCAATGGTGTACGCCTTTTTATCTTTGCATGCTGGGAATCGTTGATATTTATCAGCAAATTTGCTGATGCTCTCCATTAGAATTGCGATCTGGATTAGTTTAACATCAGCATACGCTGGGTCCCAGAATATATGTGCATTAGCAACAATAACGCGTGATCCAGTGAGGCGGTTCTCGAAGAAAGCTAACACTGCAATGTGATCCCTAGGCATGACTCGATTGAAAATGTCATGTTGATTTTTCATATCCGGTCTGTTGATTGCGATGTTTGCAAAATCGATAAGTTGCTTATCGAGAAGAATGAATTTGTTATTCTTATAGAAGGTTGCACAGCCATCGACAGCCTTTGCAGCTGACTCTGACATAGTTTTGGCTCGTGACTTTGGCCACCATACACCTTTATAGTCTTTGTATGCAAGTTTCACACTAAAAAATTCGCGGAAGTTTTCAGCATCCACTTCTTGGAGACATACAAAGTCTGCATCTCGTTCTTCGATTTCGCATAGTATCTCGTGCCTTCGATGCTCCCAATCTAATGCTTTAGATGGAACATAACCATATTGGCCAGGACCCACATAGTTATCACATAGAATGTTATAAGAGAAAACAGTAAACCGCTCGACATCAGGGGCAACCGTTGTACCATTCAGTAGATCAATCATTTCTCTAGGGGCGGGAGGAGGAGGTACTTAAATAGATTAGTCACGAGACAGGAATTGTAGGCTTATGGACTTACCTGGGGCTTCTTCTTTAAGAGTATGAATAAGAGCTTTAGTTCCCTTCTCCATGATTTCACTTTTAATGGCAGGATCCATTTGCTTATTGCCTTCAATGCCTAACATCTCGAGTTGATAGAGTGATCCAAATGATTGTGGTAATGACGTAAGTTGATTATCGAACAGTAGTAAATTCTTCAGATATACACACATGCCTAATTCGGGGGGTAGAGTCTGCAATGCATTGTTTGAGGCATCAAGATGACGAAGGTGTCGCAATTGACCAATGGCTGAAGGTATAGATGTGAGGGCATTGGATGCCACGTATAACTCTTGCAGGAAAGTATAGTGGAATACTTCAACTGACAATGCTCGTAGTCCAAGGCCACTCATATCCATATTATGCCAATCTTGACGCTTAATAGTATCCGTGTTCGAAGGCCTGTTTCGACTCGCATTCTCTGATTCTTCCTCGGTTGATATCGTTGTGGCTTTGTCGACAGTATTTTCCCCTGCTTTAGATCTAGCAAAATAATGCGCACCACTCTGTTTTGCTTTCTTTCCTTCCGCATACAAATCCAATTGTTTCTGCCAGTGTTCATTCATTACCTGAGCCTGGGCACTATGTGCATTTGTCGTGTGTCCATTTTGTAGGTTTGGCGTGAAAGTGGAAGCCGAATTCTGCATGCCAACAGAGGGAAAGTTCGCATGATGATTTACTCCGTTAGAATTGTGTGCATTATGGTCTTGTTGAATATTGGCATGGTGTTGATTGTGTTGAGACTGATGCGTAGGGAAGTGAGGATATGGCATCATGCTTGCCATAGCGCCTCGTCCTGCGCCATTGACACGGCCATGTTGTCCTTGTTGATGGTTAAACATATTGTAAGCACCGGGAGCGGGAGATTGAGGATCGGGAGTTCGACTTGGGGAGGGTGTATTCGTGTTGAAGGCAGATCGAATGTTATTTGGAGGTGTCCCAGTACGTATCAAATGTCTCGGATGGTGTGTAGTTTGAGTGTAGTAAAAGTTCCCAGCGCTCTGCTGTGGATATCTGTAACCATCTGCCATTAAAACCACCGCAGATAGATATCTAGCGGAGGCGTCGGCTCAGCTTTGTGAGCGCAGGCCGTTGAAGGAGATGGAATAAACCGAGAACCGGTTAAACTGGTGGTTTCGAAGCTGGAGATCGGTTTCTTCTTCGTTGGCACATAGGTCTCTCGAAAATATCTCCTGGAATATACCACGATATCAAAGTTACCAGTGGTGGGGTGCGCTCCTGTGCGCGAAGCAATCAATGTTGGAATCAGAACAATATGTATATTTCCAAAGATTCTGTACGGCGAATTGTGTGCGGTGCGTACTCGGGGTGTTTAATCGACCTATGGGCTTCTGCGAAAGATCTCGCAGATGTAAAGAGTGAATCGTTCAAGTTGTAAGTGTCGGGTCTATTATCTTGTAACTGGTAAGTGGCTATCTTGAGATGTGAACACTGTTGAAAGGAAAAGAATTTGTCTTTTCTCTTAAGAAGCAGAAGAAATAGTACTACCTTTGAGTCAAGATGAAAACCTCCTCATACGTTAAACACTGCAAGGAAAAGGGGGTCTTGTAGGATTGAATTCGCTGTATTGATGTTATCGTCAACTTCCTGCTTAAGATGTGGTTCACCCACTAAAGCTCCAACTAGGACTGAGCCGAACCTCAACATGGATGAGAGGTTAGCGTCAAAAAAGTGATATCACGTGAACCCCAAGCGAGTGACTCTTGGGCTTCAAAGTTCTCGATAGGATATAATTGTGAACTCTTGGACAAACTGAAACTTTGTGTTTTGACTTTGACGTTCACAAATGTTAATGAAATTACATGGTCTTATTAGCACTTCCTTAATACGCTTCAATTTCTGTACAATGAGTTCTCTATGTCACTTGAAACATCTAGGTCTTGTTCTGGGTATGAACAGTGAGTACTACTAGATAGGTACGTACTTGCTATGTATGACAGGATAGTACTTGGCTGTCTCTTACATCAATCAACTTTGCTCTTGGAACGTTTTCAGTCTGCTCTGTTTCATGTTCCAAATCCACTGGCATTATCCATTGACCTATAGGATGGTTACGTGAAATCTATTTGAAACAAGTAAATACGTCCAATCTTTCATGCTTCCATCCAACCAGGTTTCAATGAGGTAACATCCGTTCTTATCCAAGACTAAAAACTGTGCTACATGGACTACGGAATACATTTTGTCCCACGTTGTATATGCAAGAAGCCTTTTGTCCTATGCTTTGCTGCAATTTAGATTCTCGAGTCCCAACATCCTGCAAGGCTTTATTTGACCTATAAATCTAGATTTATCCAATCCTCAATGCCTCATTTAGCACAATTAGATTCGGCGGTTAGTAAAGTCGAAAGGATTTTTACGCACAACTCCGGATTAAACCGTTGCTTTTCAGACGGTCCGGAGAAGTCACTAAGTCTGTCTGGAGGAGCAGCCACAAATCCGAAAAGAATACCGTTTAGTCGTTAAACGACTACTCTTGCGTGAAACCTGGGGTACGACGACACGGGAATATAACTCAAAGTGGTTGAAAGCTAACCCAACCAACATTAATCTCGGGGAAACTTTCAAAGGTACAAGTTTGTATCACCAATCGGATCATGATTGGATCTGGGTGGTGATTGGAACTTCCCATACGCAGGGTATATCTGCGAGTGAGCGCGGGGAAACTACTAATGCTGAAGTTAACCCTCCGAACCCTCCAGGAAATGCTCGCTTCCAATGTATTGGACGTGGAGTTGTAGGTCTTACTGCATACTCAATACTTTCAATTTCCCTCAATGAATTGATCCTTTTCTGAAGACCCGGCATTGGGAAATATGAATGCAACCCTAGATATGAGTTCCTTCAGTTGAAAGATGTATGATTATTCCCAACGAATTAGTTGTCTAATTTGATGTTCAAAGTGATCTGATAAATGCATGATTTGTCTAGACTTAGCTTCTTATATAAATCATGATATAAGGCTAGAGTTCCCCCTCCTTTTCCCCGGATTTTCAACATAAGGAATTTATTGCTCCGCCAAAATCGATATTCACAACAATTTAAATTGATAAAGTCGAATGTCATTATCATCATCACCACATTACGAAATACCAATCTAGGATCCTCGAGGTCTTCGAAAGTCCCCCTATCATTGGCCTATACGATACGGAAGTACTCGTGCCATATTAGAAAAACCTTGACGCCCAAATGCCATTATCTCGCTCAATCCGATCAATTCCTAGGATTTGCTTGTCTCTCTACCTGGTTTCCCTGTTGGATTTAATGCATAGGAAGGAAGGGCATTTCCATGATTCCACGTGCTATCAATCCGTCACTCGAACATTCGAAACTATCCAGTTTCCAGCCGGGCACGTATTAACCTGACTACTCGCCTGATTCCTTTACTGCTTCCGTACATGGTCAAGAGATCATCTGCAATGCGGAGAATTATACAGAATCTACTCGCACCTACTTAAATACTTCATCCAGCACCGCATTCACGAGTCACAAACATCTAACAGCGTCACATTACCGATACATACATATCTACTACTTTCATCATATCCTCACCCCCAACTTCCCCGTTTGAGCACAGAAACCCATTCGTTGTCTGGAACGCGAACACTTCAAATTTCATCACGATACCAACAAGTTGGAGGGGTTTTTTAATTAGGCAAAAATATCAACGGATTCCCTTGAGCACTGGACCGAAACCTATAGCCATTATACTCCAGGTACTCGTCACTTACAACGATGGTTTGTTAGCTTTTAAATTGTTCACCAATGAGGCCTACTCGAATGATATAAATCCAAGGAAAAGAGGACCATCGTACTCATCCATCATGTCTGAAGCAGCCTTCTTCTATAATACCACGGTCCAAAAGCCTGATCGTTCCAAGCCGCCATCAGCACATACAAATATCTCAATCCACTCACAAGCACAGCCCGTGAGACTATTTTCCAAAGGCAGATCCAGATCACAATCCAAATCCAATTCACAGCGAAACGAAGTTTCATTGCAATTAGATTCTGATCATCCCGTTCCACCACTAAATCTACACCAAACTCGCTCCTCTCCTCCCACTCTTGTTGGAACTCCTATATCTAGAAGCGATAACCATAAGAACAACGATCCATTTTCCGAGGCATTGATCAACACGAATACTGCAGCTAGTTTGACTTCGACTTCGACTACGACTTCGGTGGGTATTGTGGGTGTGGGTATGCTTTCAACCCCTTTACTCGATTACAAACACTCCGCAAATCAAAGCAACAAAGCCCGGGCCGCTTCAGAAGCGAAAGCAAAGCGCAAATCATCATCGACTTCGGGTCATTCTTCTCACAGCATCAGAAATGCAAGCGGAGTGGAACGGTATGCCTCCACCAATTCCGCCGTCCACCAGCAGAGAGGAGCTTCCGATTCCGTAGGAAGATCAAGTAGTATTTCAAGCACCACTGGGTCGAGTTCCATTTCGAAAATAAATTCACTGGAGAGAGATCGTGATCGTGATCGTGATCCATTTGGATCATCGTCACCAGAAGCTCTAATGGCACAACCATTCACCAAACGAAATGGGCGCCGATACCTACGAGATCCTACATTGGCATATCCTCTGCCATGCGATCTTCCAGAAATACATCGCCAGACTTTACGAACCATGTTATTGTGTCAAGTCTTCAACGGTCCTACATGTTCATCAGCTTTCAACAATCGTCCCCCCAAACGAGTACTGGAAATTGCGTGCGGCACAGGCTTTTGGAGCGTAATGTGCCATAAACATTTTTCGCACAAAGGTCATTCTTCGATCCAATTTACGGGTATTGATATCGCACCGCTGGCTCCTCGCATGGATGCAGACGATGATATGAATTGGCGATTTGTCCAGCACGACTTGAGAAAGACGCCTCTTCCTTTTCGCGACGAAGAATTCTCCCTCATCATGGTCAAGGATCTAAGCATGGCACAATCTACAAAAGATAATGCGCAATCTTTGATGGATGAATATTTGCGAATCTTAAAGCCTGGAGGTACATTGGAAATATGGGAGGGCGATCATACTATTCGAATGCTCTTATCACACACACCACCAGCTGCAAAGGACAAAGATAATTCTCCTCAAGCTCTCAAACAAATACACACCAATGCAATGGGCGCATATACCATAACACCTCAAACACCATTGGCAGCACCACAAAATCAATATCTCATAGACTACAATACATGGATAGCCAAGGCCCTCGAGGCTCGAGATTTACCCACCATGCCATGTACCAGTATCCGGCCAATGCTTCTCCAAGAAGCCGCAGTCCTCGAAAAAATCGAAAGCCGAAGACTGGCAATTCCCCTTGGTGAAGTACGTTGGGAACGTGAAGGAGTCGGCGGATCGACGACCTCCCTTAACGGACTTCATGAATCGAAAGGGAAATCTAAAGAGCTTGATCGTAAACACCTTACCCCAGGACAAGCGGCTCTCCGCAGAACAGCATTAATGAGCATTATACAAATGATTGAGAGTTTAGAACCATTATTGAAAGAAGCAAGTGGGAAGAGTATGGATGAATGGGATCGTTGGTGCGGGAATCTGATGACGGATTTATTGAAGAATAATGGAACATCTTGGGGAGAGTGTTTGGAAGTCGGTGCTTGGTGGGCAAAGAAAAAAGATCCAAAGTCTGATTCGAATACTTGAGGGATGATTTACTGCCTTTGAATCCATCTGGGTTTTCTCCGCCAATCTTCTTTTCTTCGTATGTTTAATATTGCCTGTTACCGTTTCGATTATTTCCCCGGGCTGGCTTCAACTATATCATATCTCTTACTATACATTCCGCGTATGCGAATTGAATTCTCCGTCATTCTCGTCCTAAGATATCTCGATTCTGGAACAGATACTCCTTCTCATTCTAAAACCTCTCGACGCCGAATAAATCTCTCGATATCGAAGTATGGAGTCTATTGGATATATCACTGATATCATGTTTTTCGCAAGGCTTGTATATATCTCCTACATCTGCATCTACGCCTGCATTTGTATCGGCGTATGCTATTCATCATTGGATATGATCATCCTTCTTTATATCTTTGGCGCAGCGCTCGATACCTTTTAAGATAGTACCTGGATATACCCAATATGTATTTAATCAGCTTGTGTTTCTATGTGTGTATAATTGATACTTGGTTTTTGTGTGTGTGTGAACCTCCCGTCTTAATTTTTCCATACTCCCATAATGAATAATTGAATAGATGACGGGAAATTGGGGGTGTGATAATGTGGGAATGTAAGTGATGTGATGTGATCTGATCTGATGTAACGTACAGAGCTTCAATTTCTACTCTCCCAAAGCCATAGAATAATTAGCATATATATATATATATATATTCAAAATGATCCCATGTCCTCCTCTCCTCTCTTTTTCACCAACCTCTCTCTCCTCCAGTCTCCCCTTTCCTCTACCCCCCAAAAAACCAAAGAAAAACAAAGAAAGAAAGAAAGAAAGAAAGAAAGAAACCTACCCTTCCTCACAAACTCCGCCCGTTCAATCCCCCTCCGTATCTCCTCCACACTCTGCACATGAGCATTACCCATGAAGGCGCGATGGAGACGCGTGCGGAAATAGGTGTAGCCGAGGGGGTAGGAGCGGCCGAGATTGAGAAGTTCTGCGAGGCTTAGTTGATGAGAGGGGAGAGAGGAGGGGGTGCTTATTTTGAAGAGCTGAGGGGTGAGGGGTGGGGGGTATACACTACATACCTTTGTAAATCCCAATTACCTCTCTCCGTAGCAGGAGACTCGGGGATGAAGAAGTCATTACTAGTTGGCTGGCTGGCTGGTGAGTGAGTGAGTGAGTAGGTGAGTGGGTGAGTAGGTGGGTGGGTGATTGAAATAGATTACTTGGAATCTCTATGACCTCTAATCTGGAATCTGGAATCTGGAATCTATAACCTCTAACCTATAATCTGGAATCTGGGTACCTATATAGATATTATATAATACTATATTATATAATATGATATAAGCAGGTAGGTAGGTAAGATTTACAAAGGCGAGGTAAAATAAAATAAAACAAAACAAAATTAAATAGGTAGGTAGATAGATAGAGAGATAGATATATCAGCGATCTATTTGGCGTGGCGTGACGTGCGTGCGTGCATTGCAGTGAGTGCAATACTATAATAACAAACCGAGCAGGCGAAATCTTTAGATTAGATGAGTTCAGTTAGATGGTTAGGTTAGCTTATCAACACATCCCCATCGACATCTTTAGCGTCATCAGATTTCAAATTCCAAATTCCAGAATACTCACCATGCGCGAGAGCGAGAGCGAGTGGCTAATTGAATTGAATAATAAATGAATAGGTAGTTGATTGAATGAATAACAAGGCAGGCCTTGTTTAATCACGAGTCATTTATACTCATTCATTTAACTAGTAACTTGTTTACTTACAAGTTATATATCTATATGTATATACATCATTCAGCACTCATTATATATTCACATCTACACATCTATATATCTATACATCACATCACGTATTCACACATTCACATTCTCAGGAGATCTAACTCTCAATCACACCACACTACACTACCAGTGACCACAATACAAGCATATAATTATCAACAACCAAACCAACATACAGTATCAAATTCTTCTCTAACTTCTCCTATACTTCAACTCATTCCTACTCCTTTGAACTTCTCTCCCAAATCACTAATCGCATAGTTCATCAAGTCCAATTATTTCATTCTCATTCTCATTAACGTACACTCATTCAGTTAAAAATACTAATCGTATCATCTTATCTTACCCTTCAAAAACTCTAGTACTTCTCTCTCGTCCAAATAACGCCTGCCTGTTAATTTCCCCTCTTCCTCTCCTTCCTCATTCCATGAGAACTGTCAAATTCTCTCATCCCCCTCCACCCTAAGCCCTAAACAACAAACCTCTTACTACCCTCCACCAGTCCATCCATCAATTTAACAACACTTGTCCAATCAGGACTAAATCTCCTCGCTTCATCCAACGCAGGAATAACTCCTCTCTCATTAGCATCACTCCACAAACAAACTACTCTTCCTGTTCTACCCTCCTCACCCGGTTTCATATCTTCTCCTACTGCCCATTCCACATCTACCTTCCATTCCTTATTCCAATCTCGACTCCACAATTTAATTTGATCACTTCCACTATCCGGTACATCATCCCATCTCTCTTCCGTTTTCGCTCCACCATGGACTTTGAATTCCGAAAATGGATCATCAAATCTTAAAATACAAGCCCGAGTTTCAAGACCCGAGATATGGAATGTAGCCTTGTTTTCGTTTGGAACTCTGGTAACATTATACGTGAGCCAATCTGCATATCCCTTCTCAGGTGAAATGCCATCCACAACATTATCAACCACTCGAGGAGCAATGCCTTCGTAAGAGCAAAACGAGAGTCCAGAACGAATTCGAGGATTTTCTTCGCAATTGATTGTTTGACCTGCTGCGCTTGGGATATAGGCGATGATTTCGCGAATATATTGTTCGATTCCTACAATCGTAACTTTATTGAGGCCAGTATCAAGGTCAACAGTTTGTTGGAAATATGCTTTGTATCGATTATTAGGCGAGAAAGGGAAGGCGACGAGATTGTAGATGAGAGTTCCAATGAATACCAGGAAGAAGAATGTTGGCATATGATGTGTCAGTCGATGAATGAAGGGTGTTACTGGAAGTAATAATAGAATGGAAAATACAGCAACAACAAGGTATGGTAGAAGAAGTGGACTACCATCAGTTCCCGTTTGATGTAGAGCAGCTACTAAGAATAGACCAACTTGTCCAACAACAATCAGTATAAATGGTCCAACAAGGAGATATTGAACCAGCCAAGTCCATATAGGTAATTTAGCAGACCAGTCCTGTTCGCCTCCATAAGGATGTTTCTTATGACCTTTTTTATCATGGTGATCGGCTGGCCCATCATATGAGTCTGGAACAACTTGTCGATATCGATTAGCGAAAGTGGTGCTGATTGAAGAGCGCTGAGTAGGTGCTCCACCTCCAATAAGTGGAGTTGTCTCGTGAGGAAGTGCTAGGTCGTTCACATTATCTTCTGGGTCTTCTTCTTGTCCTGTTTCATTGCTAGCATTAGCTTCATCAGCCCCATCAGCTCCATCAGTACCCATCACGGCTTGATGGTGAGAATCTTGATTGCCGTCATGGTCAAGTTGAGAATTCTCAACGTATGTAGATTTTTTAGGCAATGCAAATTGTTCACCAATGGCGATCAAGGTAGCAAGGAAAATTGCAGCTTCGTAAAACACAAACAAATAACCACCGCTTATTTTGAAGCGATCTTCATATACTGTAGCAGCCACAAGAATAATCCAACCGAACACGAACAACCACATAAAGGCATAGCCTCTTTGAAGCGCAGATGGTCTAACAAAATTGCAACCAGCCATGATGAACCAGAATATCGAGAAGAATAAACTCGCAGACATACTCCATACAGAGTACGGAGAAGAGTAGACAATCATAGGATTGATTTTGTTAATCAGCGATGCACAACCAAAGGTAATGGCACAGGTAATGATCAGAGTGATAGGATAGCGAAAGGCACCACGCCATCCGCCGAGAGAAATGGGTTCGTCTTCAGGACCTTTAGCCTTAATCGATCCAGCAAAGAAGTAAAATTTTTCTTGTCGATTAAGAAGATATGAAACAGCGAAGAGCATCAATGGAGCGGCAATGAGTAAAGTTAGTGACCAAGCAAAGAGAGTTCTCAACTTGAATACTGCAAAAGCAGTGCCAAATATGTCGAACCAAACACCATCAGAACCTTTTCCGTTGCTGACTTTTCCGACTTTGTCGTCACCACGTGGTCCCAAAAATGCATTGCTAGTATCCTTGGTAAGAGATCGAGTAGTGGCAACAGATGCCGATAACATGTGCCATAATGAGTCTATCGAGGTATGCTTAGCATCATCTTGATCGGTATGGTATTGAGATCTTGGTTGCCAAAAAGCAACGTCCAATCCACGATAACCTTCTGCTCGGAAAACAACATAATCGGTTTCACTTCTCACATATCCTAATGAAAATCCGTCCGAACTAACAACGGTCCCAAAAGGATGTTTGGCGTGCGCGTAAGCCCGAGTGACCTCGGAATCTGTACTCCGGAACAAGGTAGCTCTACCACCAGCCCCAGCACCTTCCAGATTTAGGAAAGTATGAACAAATCTTGCCATTGGATGTGACAAAAATGCTTTCGCACCATATAAACCGTCCTCTTCACCGTTATTGAACAGGGCAACGAAGCCTTTCTGTGGTATATTTTGCGGTGTCGTGAAATAGCGGATCAATTGAAGTGCTGTAACAACTCCAACTCCATCATCTGTAGCTCCAAAGCCGGTCGAGACACTATCGAAATGGGCATTGACCATAACACCGCCTTTGCCATGAACTTTTCCTTTAGAATTCACGGATCCAGTCTTCCACCACTCTCCCTCTTCATCATCACTACCTCGGACATAACAGATGATATTATTTCCTTCAAAGTATGTGCTTATCCCGAGCTTTCGTCCTTTGACTCCAATACTGGTGAGAGCATTGCTAGAGTAATTTGAGCGTAAATCATTGAACACTGTAACGGCAGGCGATTCTTTACGTGTTCGTAGATCCTCATGGTAGTGTTCTGCAGAACCGTCATTGGAGCTACCAGGACTAGGAACCGACTCGGGAGCTTCTGCGTCGAAGTCCGACTTGATTTGAGTCTCAGAGATAGTGGCGCTCTCGGTTTCTGTAGTATACTGAATCTGATTATGATCAAGTATCTCACCAATCCTCTTCAACAACCAATTTCGCACATCGTCATTCTTGCGACTATTGAAAGGATGGTAGCCATCACTCAAGCTTTGAAGATCGAGCCATGCCTCGGTGAGATTTAAGCCATTGTAAAGAGTAGGATCATCGGGAGCTGAAGGTACAGTCTCTTGAATGATGAGGAGAGGTATGAAGACGCCGAGATAAATTATGACGGTTACCAATGTAACCGCCACAGGAACAAACGCAGAAGGATTGTAGCATTTCATGGTGAGCCGTACGGAGAAGAACGGTAGGTTTCCAAGTATTGTTTTCGTTGGTGTTAAGGATTGATTAGAAGCAGTCAAAAAGCCATCTTAGGGTATCGCAATTGAGAGGATGGGTTGTAGGAATGTATTTGAAAGTCTTGCAAGACTTTGTGATCTGAAGTATATTGTAATGTAGAGAAGTCCTGGAGAGTGGAATGATGGAATGATGGAATGATGAAATGATGAAATGATGAAACGATAGGAATTGATAGAACTGATTCGATCCAAGCTTTAAGCTTTGGCGATCTGGATAGGTTAGGTAGGTACACCAGGTGCTAGCTATGTATGGTAGGCGCGGGGTGTGACGGGCCAGAGTTTTACCGGCGCATTACACTAATGGGGTTGGGATCTAAGCTCGAGCACCCAGGACGGAAAACGCGGGAATCGAGTAGCCATTATCTCTAACATTACAATCATCACACGTACAACTGGTTGAACCGTTGATTGAATGATTCTTTGCTTGCTGGATTTGCTCGCGCTTTAGTACAAAGCAAAGCATTAAAATGAGTTGGATTGAAAATTTAATCTGCTTTCCTTCATTCTTCCATTTCTTCTCCTCAATCCCTATCATCCCCTTCCCTTCATAGCAAGATACTCGACATGAGATTCACGCGTGCAACTATCTTCCCCTCCTTCTCTATGAATCCCTCGCTACCCCCTCAGAAAAAGAATACCCCAAACCTAGCTCCAAACCATACTTAAAATTCCCATCCCCAGATGTATTACCATCCATCCCATCCTATATTCTCCCCCTCCCTGGCCTAGAAGCCCAAAAGTCTAACCTGCCTACCAACTTGGATATAAAACGTCGTTTCCTCTCCTCCCCCATCTCCCCTTTCCCCAATTTCCCCGATGGCAATCAGCACCCTTTCATGCAAACATGCATCCACCAAGCACCAAACCAACCATCCATTAACATAAAAAAAAAGTTTAGAAAAAGTCGAACGCCACCCACACCTTTCAAATCGATCTGGAGGATTTGAAACCCATCCATCTTCCATCCCCATGCCAGAAGAAGAAGTAGAAGGCAAAAAAGGAAAGAAAAGTTAAAACGCCAATCCCGTCTTTGTTTTGAATCAACCCATAAACACAGAGAGGTATTTTATTCCTCGTTTACCCTTTGAGGTGGCAAGATTCGAAAAAAAAAAAAAAAAAAAAAAAAAAAATACCTCAAAAACAAATGACCACAACGTGTACAATGTACAGAAACAAATAAAATAATCATACAAACAAGAACCTGAACAAAACATCTCCGATTGCCGTACCAAAATCTTAATCTCATCTCAAAACATTATCGTCAGTGAATTCGTCGAGTTGTGTATTTCATTCTCGTGTTACTTCTTTTTTTTTTAACTTCGCGTCAACCCGCAGTCCCGTCAGACTCCTGCTTATCCGGCATCCCGGCTGGCATTGGTGGATTACCATTTTTCCTCTTCCAGAAATGTAATCCGTTCATTCTGAACCGGCTGGGCTTCTTTTTCAGATTTCTCCCTGTCTCCGCTAAGACTTTAAGATCCGAACCCGCTTCGGGCAAGCTCGATCCATCGTTTGTAGAATGATTTGATTTATCATAGCCTGCGGAAGAATGACTCGAACTATTAATTAGTGGAGATGCGTGAGTAGGTGTGACAGCTCTATCATTATTCGAATCTTCGCTCGCAAAGCTCGTCGCTTGAGTGCTAGGTGAAAATGGGCTTTTGTTGTTCGTTGCTGCACCTGCAGACCATTCTCCAGCAGAACCTGAATTGCTACCTTCAGTAGTAGTTTCACTAATTCTCTGGTTTGGCGGTATGAATTCTTTAGGCGTGGGTGGATCTACCACTACCACATCCGTAGAAAGGGATGGCTGAACTAGTACGCCATTGATTTGTCGATCTCCATTTGCGAAGATTTCTACATCCTGGCTGGAATGATCGAGAAGTCCTGGCGCACTTGCGGTTGCATAACTCAGTTGAAGGTAACTGGGTTTTGATGATCTTCGATCAGGCAAGGTCGCTGACTGGGGAAGTTCTATTGTTCCCTGTCTCGTACCTTTGGGCGATTCATCATTTGAATTTTGTCGAAATGGGCCTTTGTTAAGCATTGCTTGGACACGAATGTTTGAGGGCTCACCCAATCTCGAAGTGACGTCTTGGCTAGCAGATTCATCTTGAGAAGGTTGGGCAACGCTCATCGTACGAGGAGAGCGCATGCCTGAGTGCATACTATCAGGAAGTCCTAAGAAACCATCTTCTTGTCTCATTCTCTCTTGTTCTAAAGCTATCCTGCTTTCCCAGGCAGCTTTATTTCTCTCCAATTCCTCGACACAAAATGCCATACCAGGCATGACATCAGTCACACCACCAAATAATGGTATGGCAAACATGTTCATGAAACCTATTTGAGATTTACCAAGTTCGATGACCTCTCGAACAGGAGCCGCATACAAGGCCGTTGGTATTCCCAAGTCTTGTTCCATAGATGCTTGACGAGCGAACTCATCAGTCAATATTTCGGTCCATCGAGTTGCGGTGTCAAATTTTCGTGCCTGCATCCATGTCAATGATTAAATTTCTTGGGTAGTGACCATCTAACGTACCACGTTACTTATGTCTGCACATTTGATTAGTAAAGAGCAGGCTAGTGTTCGTTGATCTTCGATCGTTCGACCGTTCCAACCGTCAGTAACACCACCATTTTCATGTAGCTTTTCCTGAAGATAGCCAAGCTTCTTCATGTAATCGAAATGCAAACCCATATCTGTTGCCAAGATTGTGCTTATCATGAGGTGTCGCATATCACGCTCCTCGAAAGCCGCGAGCCAATGACGACGCAAGATTTGGGAGTAAGCAGCGCAATGGAATGATTCAAGGACGGATCGATCATTGTAAAGTTGAGCGAGTGGTGCATTCAGATGTACTAGGAATGCATTGTTGACGCCAGGGTGGCCTACATCGTGGCCAATGGCAGTAATCATCAAGGTAAGAGCATCAAATGGTCTAATGAGTTCGGCAATTGGCGATGATTTTTGACTTGTCGTCCCATCTGGGCTGGGTGGATATTCTGGAAGGCTACCTAAGCGGACGAGGAAGTGAAATATGGCTTGAAGAACATCGACGACGTGACGGAAATTATGATATGGTACAAAACTATTGTATGCTTCTCGGCTGGTGATGAGAAATGCGGTAAGGTTTTCTGCAGAACAACGGATGTCAGCATGGCCGGGGGGCCGGTTATCACCCGAATCATTGGTTCTGGAACGCACCTGTAGATATCCGCCACTTCTCCAATTCTGGTACAGAGAGTGCATGCTGGAACATTAACGATGATGCGTAAAGAAGTTCATCGTCCTCAAAATCATGAGCCGAAAAATGCCAAGAACTAATGGCTCGGGCGATCAATTCTCTCCGATCTAATGGAACCGTCACTCTCCATTGGCCATATTCTTCTACTTCTTCACTATTAAGCGTGCAAATGCCTTCCATCAATCTAGATACCATTTCTTCTCTTAAATATGCATAAGGTTTTTGATCCTCAACACCAACCCACGAGCGTTTCCTTCCCCTCTTCTTTTCCAACAATACCCTGTGATCCTTGGATGCATCTTTGTGCGCGCGATATGCATGAACTGCCAAACTGGGTAACCGTTCTAGTAGCAGAGGACTGGTTATGACGTCCAAAGCTCCGATGTCTAAAAGTTTCATGGTCCTTCTCTGATCTAATGGGATGTAGATGCCAGTCGATTTTCGATTTTGTTTGCCCATATCATATCCGGTTGCAGGAGCGGGTTCCGACCTCGAACTCATGCGATTTTTTGACGAGCCCATTGAAAGACTTTGCTCCGACGAGGAAACCACGGCGACCGGGACAACGAGCTTCGAGAAGCGTTGCTGTTGAATTTCGGATGCGACCCATTGTAATAATTGTATTCCATATACCTCCCCAAAATCATCATCCAGCATCCCATCATTCTGTTGCTTGGAACTGGGCGACGGCGTCCGGACATCCCTTGCAGGACGCTCATTGACTTGATCATCGTGCGGAATCTCTATTAAAACGAGGGTAGGTATTAAGTCCACGATCGATTCGCGATTTAGGTCGGAAACTTTCGACATGCAGGACTTGCCCGAGGTACACACGTGAACTATATTTTGTCAATTCCATCATCAATTGTCGTTCGATCCCAAGACCAATTGAGCCAGCAGTCTCTATTAAATTGCACCTACCTTCAGTGAAAGAAGTCAATAAGATGTTCACATTGCTATCAACCGGATTGATCGCTCGTGGCGTCGTCGCGCCATCCGTGGTCGGGGCCGAATTTTCCAAGGTCGAGACGTTTGACACCACATCCTCTCTTCGCACCAATTTGTCCTCGAGAGCTCTGCGATCCACGTAGACAATGTTGCATGCGGCGTAGTCCATTACTGCTGCCACTATCTTTCGCACACCTCAACACCAAATCTATATACCCGCTCACCACCAATGTCCGCGGGCTTTCGACCAATATTAAATGGCAATGTAGGCAGGAAAAAGCAAAGTAGGAAAAAAGTCGATTGATTGAGCTCGACAGCCCAATTACCGTGTCGCACGGGGGCAAGCTGGCTCGAGCGCAGCGCCTTTTTGCTTTGGATCGACCGAGTCTCGTTTTGAAAATCAATCCCTTGTTTTCCCCTTGGTGTGCTTCAATGTCTTTGTTTCGGATGTCGGTCTCTCGTACGAACAGTCGATGACGATATTTTTATTCGCGCGACGAATTTCGAATGAAGGGACCGAGGGAATTTCGAAATTGGTAGGAAAGAAAATGCAACCGAATCTCGTAAAAGGAATAAAGTAGATTGGAAGTGTTTCGCAATGACAGGGCAACCCTGTAGGTGGAATAGAGAATCGAGGTAGTTCTGGACTCTGTAGAGTAACGGAAGTGGAAATTCGACTAATTGGAGTTCAGATGGATGGTTGATGAATGTGGAATGAGTCTCGAAGAGTGGATAGCAGTGAAAAGAGGGGCTTGGGTTGAATTTGATCTTTGATCTTTGATCTTGATTCTAATCCTGATTCTGGGATTGGTAATGGAATGGTAGTGGTAGTGGTAGTGCTATTGAGTTCTGAGTTCTGAGTTCTGCGTGTCGAGTCTTCTCTTTTTTTTTTTCGCGATGGCTATTCTGCGTCTTTCCCCGACAGAAGCAGCAGTACATGTATCTTGCGAGTGATGGGTTATTGTGTAGTGCGTGTGCTATTATACAGAATGTAGGTGGGTGCTGGCTGAGAAGCATAAACTTCTCATCCCTTCTTCTCACAAATTGCTTTCAAATAAATAAATAAAGTAGTCAGTTCGATTCGTCCGAGTACTTGCGAGCACTCGTTACGGTGATTTTATGTGTGATGGTGTGTGTGTGTGCGTGTGTAGATGTGTAGATGTGTAGATGTGTGTGGGAGAACAATGCCGGAGGAGAGGGAGGGGAAGAGAAGGGAATCAGGAAATCAAAAGAAGGACATGATCTTGATTGTATCGGGTCGTCGCAATGGAAATATAGAATGTAGAATGTAAAATGTAAAATGTAAAATGTAAAATATAAAATGTGATATACGCTATACGCTATACGACAAGAGAAGAAGGAGAAGAAGAGATCTCAGGTTGATATTGAAAAAAGCGATCAAAGAATTGTGAGGTGTGTCTTTTTGGGGGAAGGGGAGGGGAAGCGCTTCAGGGAAAGTCCTTGGGTGGAAGGCAAGTCGAGTTCGAGTCCAGTTGGCTGCTGCTGTTGTGTGTCGCTGGTGTATTTGTTTATTTATTTATTGTACACTTTTGTTTCGATGGTTTGCTCGTTCGATGGTGCGTTTGTCTATGTGCAAGAAAAGACTGATTGAAGTGAATGGATCATTAGTTTGGGTAGATGCATTCAGCTGTGTGCTATACTCTGGGTAGGTAGGCAGGCAGGCAGGCAGGCAGGTAGGTATATGATACGAGAAAGAATTGGGGAGGGAAATCCGTGTAGCGACGAGCGTGAGGGGAGAGGGAGAGAGGGAGCGAGGGAGCGAGGGAGAGGGAGAGGGAGAGGGAGCGAGAAGGGAGAAAATGGAACGAATACCCTGTTTTTTGGTGAGAAAGAAATGGAACATCCCCCCGAAAAAAAAGGGAAGGGGGAGGGAGAGAAAGATTTGGGAAGTAAAATTGAGAAGTTGAAAGAGAGTTTGGATTTAGCTATCTGGGAGGACGGAGGACGATGATTGGGTCAGGATTCAATTTTGCTCAACACGGCTAAGATCTAGAAGGACTGATGGAAGTTGTGGAAGTTGTGGAAGTTGTGGAAGTTGTGGAAGTTGTGGAAGAATGAATGGAAGAAGAAATCCTCCATAGATCATCAGCCATACGTGAGCCAGCCAGGAGCCGTGGGCGAGCGACGAGGCGTGAGCATGAGCATGAGCATGGGCATGAGCCATGAGCCATGAGCCATGAGCCATGAGCGATCAGCTATCCCTAGTGCGCCATACCCACCTGCACCTGGGCAGAGCGAAATAGACCTGGCGGACCATCGCTTGAACAAGTAACGAGGGATGGACATGGAGAGGGAGATGGACACGAATAGAGAATGGTCCGAATGGATAATGAAGGGGAAAGGGAATGAGAGAACCACCTCCCGACCTAGGTACGACGTGCTCGATATCTGTAGTATCGATCGTAATTCGTGCACCGCGAGAGAAGGAAGGGGGCCTTTTACCCAAAGTGGATAAATTGATTGGTGAAATGCAAATGATTGGGTGAACAGTTATGGATTCTTCTTGGTCGGATGAGATGTAGCTCATCGGATTGGCTGCATGTGCAAAGGCGTCAAATTGGGTTAAATTGTACATCGTATGTGTGTGTGCATATACGTATACGTGTGTGTATGTATGTGTATATGTGTATGTATATGTAGATGTATAATGAATGTATAATTGCATATGCTTGTCTATCGAGTATCTCGTACATGGTATTTCATATCCAGTATCCAATATCCTATGTCTAACATTCCATATCCAATATCCTATCTCTAACATTCCATATCCAATATCCTATCTCTAACATTCCAATCCCTCCCCATATAAAATACAGCAAGCGACAACGTGCTATACCGGACTCACCCTCCCAGCAGGCACAACACAACACCAAGAAAGAAAGAAAAAGCAACACCAGTCGGAAGTTTATGATTGGGAAAAGCTTGAATGCAAAGAATCCCTAGATGCCTTTCCGATGCCTGTACCTGTGTCTGCGTCTGCACCTACTCGGCACTCCACCCACACACACACACACACACCTAAAGAAAAAGCAAAGAAGGAAGTTTAGAACATTGTCCTTCTTTCACACATACTTTCTACACTCTATCTACTTTCTACACTCTCTATGCGTTCTACCTCTCTGTCCTCTCCATCCTTTCGACACCCGCCGTACCCTCCGTACTCGTACCTGCAGTGTCAGGAAAAGAGCAATCTTCTCCACAAACAGATACATCTACATATACACACATCCCTACATCCTCACAGCCCAGATACCCATCGACATTGCATCTCCCTAGGTAACGGACGGTAGATAGCCAACGGTAGACACCGCCAACCTATCACCAATCTTCAGACCAACACGACCCCAACAAGCAAGGCAAGTCGAAGCGAGAAACGCATCCCACATAAGATCCAAAAGACCAAGCAAGATAAAGAAAAAGATAGCTAATAAACCCGTAACAATGACTTCCTGACTAACCACCGACCCAACCCCAAGCTAAAAATGCATCCATCCCTCCATCCCACACGCACGAGAAGCCCGTGGAAAAGTTCTAGAAGAAGAAAAAGAAGCAAGACCTGATCTTCTCCAGAAATCTTTCGATTGAGAGGGGGGGCGGTTTGAGTTTGAGTGTTTTTCGTTTTGCCTGTGATCATCCGCATCCATGACTCTGGGGGTCACATTGATTTTCCTTGTTGGAATCTCGGCGCGCAAGACAGTGCGATTGGTTGTTTGGGGCGTGCTCCTTGTGCGATCTACAGTGCTGGTTATGAATGGGGTTGGGAGGACCGGTACTTGTGTGTGTGTGTGTTTTTATGGATGTAGATAAAAACTGATATTGCTATTGTCATTATGATTACTGTATTAATGATTTCGAGAGAGTGTGTGAGAAAGGGAAAGAAGAGAGAGAACAAAACTCTCACGCTCAACAAGAAGCCCAGAAGTTAAAAAATCTCAATGAAAGAACTAAAACTATTTGTTTTTGACTTTATTTTAACCTCACGCTCTTAACCACATGCTCTGAACCACATGTTCATTTTATCCTCTTTGGTGAAAAGGTCTTTTCGGAGGGTTTTCATGTTGATTCTGTGAGATAGATAGATAGATAGATAGATAGATAGATCAGGATTGAAATCATGATCAAGTACTTACTTGCCTGCCTACCTACCTACCCGAAGAAATACCTGATAATAATATGTTTGAAAGTATGGGATTATCATTATCCATCCCCATATCATATCATATCATATCATACCACCAGCGATACAACATAACATGACATTCCAATCCAGTATCTCCAGTATCAACACATCTCCATCTCCATTCATCCTCTCCCTCTCCCACCCAAACCCACATCATATAATCAAGCATTGATATTCATCTCATCCAAATCCAATAGAGGAGCACAGGTAGCAGGTAGCAGGTAGTCAAGATAGGGTTTATCAATAATTTCTAGGTTCCTTATTAGACTCATGAACTCTTTTCTCTTTTCTCTCATTCTCCTCCGAGACATGTATATAACTAAACCAACCAAATCAAACCCAAACCCCAACCCCAACTCTAAATCCATCCATCCATCATTCATAAATTCATACACAAAAGAGGTGAGATGAGAGAGATAAAAGAGATCCAAGACAGACAGACAGACAGACAGACAGACAGACAAACAAACAAGAAAGATAAACTCTCCTCTGATGAACCAACCAAACGAACGAACTGAAATCCAAACCCTAAATTATTATTTTTTGAGAAAAAAATAAATCAATATGAACGAGTGAGAATGAATAAATGAGTGAATGAATGTATTATTAATCTTAAGAGAGAAACATTTATACCGTCGGCTATATAGGTCAAGTATCTTATTTAACTTTTTCGACTTTTCGACTTTATAATATGTTTCGCTTTTTTTTTTTTATAGAGAGAGAAAGTTTTGTAATAATGTTTTTATAATATAATAAAAGCTCTTTTTTCTTTTTCTTTTTTGAATTATTTGAATTAAAAGATTTAAAAGATTGAATAAGATTGAATAAGATTGAATAAGATACTTGAGCTATATAACCAGCTGTAAACATTTACCTACTTATCTACTCGGACTTGATTTTCCTCCGTTTATTATTCCCTTTCTATACAACTAACTACAACTACAACTACAACTACAACTCACTTACTTACTTACAAACTCACCCCCTTCCCTTTTCCTCTTTCCTTTTTTCGGCTCATCATACATTCATCCATGGGGGGTTCTTATTTATTGGCTGGCCTAGCCCCCCTCAAAGACCTAGGCTCAATTGTGCATCTCATCTCATCTCATCTGATCTGATCGGTGAATTATCTAGATTCTTGATCGATAGATGGTGGTTTGCATGAATTTCGTGTATAAATATTATATATATATATAAGTAAATACCTATTATCTATCTATCTACCTATCTACACAACAGAGCAGAGCAGAACGGAACAGAACAGGACCCAAACCACAAGCCTCCATAATCTCTCTCTCTATCCATCCATCCATCCATATAGATAATCAAAATCATCATTAAATCATCTCCTCACGTCCACACTTGCCTTGCCTGTACACGCCTCCAATCCACCTCAATCTACCTCACCCCAGTTAGTCAACCCTCTCCCAAATCATCTAATCCTATCCAATCCAATCCAATCGACTCGTTTATTCAAACCCCCTCCCCCTCTCTCCCTCCCCTCAAAACCACGACTACAACCACAACAACCATAGGTTTTTGTTTTTTTTGTTTTTTTGGGGGGTTTTTTTTCACTTCCAATTCTATCCTATCCTATCCCATCTCATCTCATCAATCCTATTTATTAGCCATTTAGCCGTCAAATTCTCCGGGTTCACACATCTCACACCTCCTTATATCTCATTCACAATATCATCATATCATTATATCGTCGTGTTGTTATATCGTCGTATTGTTATATCGTCGTATCATTGTATCACCTTCTATAAGTCCTTTTTAAAGGGTGCTTGGTTTATGTAACGTGTATTGTAACATTATATTATATTATATAATACATAGATAGGTAGGTAGGTAGGTAGACGGGAAGTTAGATAGGGGGTAGTTTACCTGTAAACTCATATTTATATCTACATCTACCTCTACATCTACATCATCCCACACACTCGCCCATCTATACATCCAACCTCCATATCCATCTACAATCATCAAAACTATTCCCCTTCCCCTCCCCCCACTCTCACATCCCGTCCCGAATGCAAAAATATCTAAACCCCCTCCCTCACCCAACCCAACTCTCAAAACTCAACACGCAAAGCTCGCATTCGAGATCGATCTCGGATCGAGTTTCCTTTTTTGATTGATTGGTGAATGGATGGATGGAGAAAGATACTTCCTTCCTTCCTTCGTTCTTTCACAGATATTGTGCGTGTCTAATCTGAATGAGAAAATGATGGGGAGTTCCGGGGTGTGTGATGTAACGTAATGGGTTGGGAGATGTGGTAGGTCTGGAATAAAGACAAAGATGGAGATGAAGACAAAGGGGATGTGAGATTTGAGATTGGGATTTGGAGATTTTTAGGAGCTTGGTTTTTGTTTGTATTTGCATTTGTATTTGGGGACTCGGGTTTTTGTATGGCTTTTGGCTTGTACGTTAAATTGGATTGGATTGGATTGGATTATTAAATAAGTTGTGATGGATGAGTATACAAGGTAAAGTAGGTCACAGTGATGTAATGTAGACATTTGCTGAGAGTTCAATACTAGTAGGAGGTTAATAGTGGTATGTATGTGTACCTACTTAGGACTTGGGTATACATATATAGATAGTTAAAAAATCATGGGTATGTGCAAGTGTATAATGTGCCTATTTTAGAATAGGTAGTAGGTGAATATGCAGAGAGACGAATTATTGTTCATTATTTAATTCGATATGTATATATATATCAGTAGTAACTCCCGATATCTTCCTCCTTTCTTTCTCCTGGTGATATTCATTATAAATGAGCATGTATTCGCTGCGAGTTTTGATAGATGGTAATGTTGTTTTCTATCTTTCTTCCCGTCGTACAATCCCAACTTCACTCTCGCACCTAAGGTTGTGTAGTAGAAGTACTCTTCTTATATATTACTAGTATATATATTCTTTGCGCGATGAGATATAAGATAGGATATTAGCAGCCAGGATGTGATGTGACATGAGATGATGTGATGTAATCTATTCCAGATAGATGTAAGGAGCAAGAGAGGTGCAAAGATTCAGCCACACGAAGTAGTAAACCTCAGGAGATGAAATATGTGGGTGTTGAGTAATAACTGCATCTGCTTGAGTGCTTGTTGATTTGTTCTATGTGTTTATCGATGGAGAAGATGGGGTAGGATGAGGTGGGTATACTGTGTTTATACAGATGAGTATCAATTGTATCAGGTTAGAAACACGTGGAAAAGTCAACATTTCTAAATGAGATAGATAGAGACCAGATGGGCGGTAGACATCTCTTACTTGCTGAAGGAAATCATGAATGATGTGTGTTCAAGGATGAAGTGATGAAGAGTGGTAACTTGAGAGAGATATGAAGAGAGGGTGTCTCATAATGTAATTCTTGTATCTACCATGGTCTGTATACAGTTCCCTTTGACACAAATATGAAGAGTGACGGAGACTTTTATATCTATGATCTACTCATAGTATGACAGCTCAAGAAAATAGATCAAGCGTATAAATACTTAACTATTATCATTTGTGTCCCAGCATTCGTAGAATCCACTTGATATCACAAGCCAGAGAGCATTTTGAAGTTGGGCAGTTTGACTACACATTAAGATTATATCATCTATGTTCATGTGTGTGCCTGCTAATAATCACTTGAATTTAGAGATAAGACGATGAAAGCTGTCATCAAGATCTTGTCATTGCCAACTGCTTAAGAATGGAATCATGATGTTTGTTTGTGGTGGTGAAGTTGGCGGACTGCGCTTAAAGCATTTTTCGCGTACCGTAGCTCTCTCGGTAAACAAGCTTATTGAATTTCTGCAGCTCTTTAGATTGCTTCGTCAAATAGAATCTCTGATTCGTTTACTGCATCCAGTTTCACATTGTGGAGCTGGCTCACTGCCCAAAGAGTAGAGGTACTGCGACCTGAGTCGAGATGCTTATTTTCATTGGATGTGTTCGTGTTATTGACGAATTCATTCCCGGATGAGGATCTCGAATGACGTGCGAACAAGTGAGATAAGCCACTGTTATAAGGTAGGACTTCACATTTTATAGATCTCATGTCTTCACTTCCAGGTGCGATATCGATATTCTTGCTGGAAGATTTTGTTATGATCAATATGATATTCGAATATGGAGTGTCATCTATGACACTGCTTGTCATTGCAGCAGCTATCACACTCTCTACAATTTTTTGGCGAACCTTCTTCAAGAAATCACGATATCCATTCCCACCAAGTCCTCCGGGAGAACCAATTTTAGGACATATCCGATTAGTTCCCACGGACGACCCGCACTTGTATTATCAAAAGTTATCACAACAATACAGTAAGTAAACTACCTAGTATATCTATCATTTCCTTCTTCAATATGCTGATACATACCAAAAGGCACAGATATACTATACTTCAAACAATTCCTCACTCCAGTCGTGGTCTTGAATACTGTTAAAGCTGCAGATGAACTTCTTTCAAGGAAAGGGGCTAATTATTGTGACCGACCTCGATTTGTTCTATTTGAGGTGTAAGTGATATGTTGCCCTTCGCGCTTACGTAGCTGATTGGAAAAGTATGGGATGGGGTAGAACTTTGACATTCCTCCCATGGGGATCACGTTTCAAAGCACACAGAACACATTTACAGACAGCGTTTACGAAGACTAGTGTCGTACAATACCGAGAGATACAAGAACATGAAGCACGACAGGCTCTTCATACTATTGCGCAACGGCCTGATGACTGGGAAATTGCTTTGAGGAGGTAAAGTAATTCGAACAGTATCTCAGTCTCTGCGATAATCATGCTCACTTTTGTTAGATTTGCTTCTGCTATTGTATTGAGAGTAGCATTTGGAATTACGTTAAAGAATGATGATGACGAATACATCAAAATTGCAGCAGATGCAATCAATGCTACAGGAAATGGTGGATCCCCAGGAGCGACTGTCATTGATTATTTTCCTTTCCTCGGCAACCTTCCTCACTGGCTTGTTCCTTCGAGAGCCATAACACATGCAAGGAATTGGGGATACGCGATCAAACGTCTTCATGATGTCCCATTTGCTGCCGCGCGCAAGGACTTTGTATGTTGTTATACCTTCCATGGTAGTGTTGATAATTTCTAACCCATAACAGAATGAAGGGGTAGCTCAAAGCTCTTCATACGTATATCCTCTGCTTGAGAGGTATGAGAGAAAAGAGTCTCGACATCTACCAAATGATTTTGCCATGGAAGACATCAATGGTTCCGCTGCTGCTATATTTATTGCAGGATCAGACACCACCTTCGCAACGACTTTAGTTGGCGTTTTAAATTTATTACTCAACCCTACTGTATTCCACAAAGCAAGAAGTCTGCTCGATCAAACTATTGGACTAGATCGTCTTCCTTCTTTAAAAGACAGAGAACATCCAGACCTTCTATATGTTGAGTATATTGTTCAAGAAATAGTTAGATGGCGACCTTTATCTCCTCTTGGCGTCCCACACAAAAGTCTTGAGGATGATATCTACAACGAGATGTTTATTCCCCAGGGTACGAATGTTTTTTTCAACACATGGGCGATGAGTCGAGATGAGAACATTTACAAGGATCCCGATTTGTTTAATCCAGATCGATATATCCCAGTCGAACAAGGTGGAGCTGGGGAACCATATCTCAAAGGACCTTTTGGTTTTGGGCGCAGGATATGTGTAGGACGACATCTAGCATTAGCGAGTGTGTGGATTGTTTTAGCAACTTTAATATCTACAGTCGATATTTCAAAGGCTGTGGATTCGAATGGCGAAGAAATTGAGCCAGTGGTTGGTTTTACTACGGGTTTATCAAGGTATGTTTGTCTTTTTAGATCTTTCTGTGCTTGGGAGACTGCTTACTAGTTGTTTAGCCATCCTTTACATTTCGATTGTAAATTTACATCTCGTTCAGAGGTCACGGAATCTTTGTTGGATTCTGCCTTATTGTAGATTGATGCAAACATCATTTTGTACATCAACAATAGCTAATTTTAATAGTCAGGCTTCAGCACATAGACTGCCTGCTGTTGTGGTTGCGTAAAGCGAGTGTTCTCATACTTCCAACTCCATAAGTATCTAGATTAAATGGTTGAGAATTTCACTGCAGATTTACGTTATCAAATCAAATTCAATGTTATGAAAAATGCAACTCTAGCTTGGACTTTTCCCAAAGCTTCTAGGGGCACTCGCTTCCCGACTGGAATCAGGACTCAAGAGACCGAGTCATCGATAACTGACTATAAGTAGATATGTCATTATCATTAATCACAAGTAAACCATCGTTCACTACTCCAATATCTCAATTATCTTCACTCATACTGCAATTTATCTTCCACCTTTTTCTTCACTGTATCCCACCACTCTTTCTACTGTGATCCAAACACTGTATCCACCTGAAGTTTCGGACTTGTCAAAGCATTTCAACGAACTCGATAACCCGATTTTCTCAAACACAAGTTTCAGGATATACTCCAGTCCTTTAATCGGAGATAAGTTTTTGAATTCTTCCAGCCACAGCATTGGTAGTGAACGATCCGGGTGCGAAGAAGATATAGCGCTCATTTCGAATTTTCAGGCGTGCATTTTTCTAGTTTTCACATGAATGGTTGAGGGATATGTCTTTGGCATCTCTTTCGATAATCAGTCTGAAATTTTGGCTCGGGAATTTGGAGTCTCTGGTTTCTGATTAAGGGGGTTAAGTGTATAGTACACGGAAGCGGGGATCAGTTGTTAAATACTTTGTTATGTATGTGTTTCATGCTACTGAATGAATCGACATCATTTTTGAAAGACACGAAACTTTCCTTGGGTGTGTATGTGTGACAGATGGAGCTGAGAGAACCGTTAAGTCTAAATTTGAGTTTTCGATCGTTGTGAACTATTGTGTTAACTGCTTATAAGTTAGATATTGCTTCGGAGGACTTCCCCTTTCTGCTAGTTGCAAGATGATTGGGTCTGTATTGTGATCATGAATTCTTATTCCCGTCAAGTGAATCATATCTTCAACAAATCATGTTGACCTACTACCTTGAGATCAAAGGGGAAATACTAGGGAAGTTTTCATTTCATGAAAGTTAACCAGAGAAAAAAGATTGGAGGTTTAACAAGTCCTGGATCACGCAGAATACTCCTACTTATTTATGGCTTGCTTCACCATCGCATTTCATCTCCAAGCGTGAGAATAGCAGTGGAAGAGAAAATTTCACTCGATGGTTCATGTCAAGTGCCGCTGAGATTGGAGGTTAAAACAGTTTATGATTTTCGGATGACATTTGCAAATTGAATCTGGAATATCTACTATTCCAGATTATCTATTTATATTTTCATCTGCTCCAGAACCTATATATGCAACCAACTGGTTGATTCTTTCTTCTCTATATCCAAATGTATCAAACATTGACTGCCGCCAAAAAGGATTCATGAATTTCGTTTCTGCATTCTATCATTTTATCATCTCAAATTAGATCCTACACACACGCAGCTTACAAGCTTGCTCATGCGCAATTGTTGAGATCCTCTTCACAATACACAGCTTGCAACTGAATCACATAGCAACCACTTGGAATTGGCGCTCCAGCCGTCGTATAAAAGACTCCAATAACACCGGTACTGAAATCTGTATTCGTCAAACAAGCTAGATGATCATTACACATTAGCAAACGAACCCTATCAATCTCCAGATGCACCACAAATCATGAAGAAACCTACCATAAAAAGCTCCCGCTCCACTAACCAACAAATTCCCACTCTTATCCAAACTGTACCCTGTCTGCGGACTCGCCCACACATCTAACTGTACCCAGCTTCCCGCGGCGCCGTGGATAAAATACGCCGGGATAGCATCATCCGATGGATCCATCCCGATGAACGAGAGTACACCATTGTTTATTGTTCCTCCGACGGGAAGAGTCTGGAACGGCTGGAGACCGGCGACGAGGGTCCCGGATACGGAGCCCACGGATCCGAAATGCACGTTGTTGTAGGGTGTGTAGGTGGATTTGGAGAGGAGGGAAAACTTGGCGCTGGTAGCGGCGGAGATGAGAGGGAGGAGAGTGCTGAGGGTAAGGAGGGCGATGGGGAATTTCATGGTTGTGCTTTGGTGGGTCTTGCTTGGGGTGGTGTTGCTTGGAAATGGGGATTGGATGCTGGATGTTGGGCGAATAGATAGATAGACAATAACGGATGGATCAGAAAGCCAGTCCTCACTCAATCTAAGTAGATGATTCAACTACTTTATATTTAAAAGCCACCTCCCTCATCTCACCGCCCACCAGTCTGCACTTGCAGGCTTGCGACAGCATGTCAACTCCAATGGCATCCTCACCCCAACCCATCACCAATTTTCCACAAATGAAGAAGTGATCTTTCTTCATCGCCAAGAGAGAGAAAGACGCATAGTAATCATGTATAGTAAATCCTTCATCTCATCTCCGTTTCAGATCCTTTTGTGAGTCTATTGAAGATACATACATACATACATACATAAATACGCATGTCTGCTTACCATCAGCGAATCCCCCCCCTCACCCATCCCTTTCACACAAAGCAAACAAGCAACCAAGCAATCAACCGCTCCTCTTGGCACCCGGGAGGAAGCCGCCCGAGAACCGAACCCATACAGATCTTCCACCCCCCACCCACCATCTACAATCTACAATCTAATCAATCCTACACGCACGAATCTCAGTGTCCGGGTACGTATGTACACCGTAGTCTAAACCCGCACATTCCTAAATCACCTCTACATGCATACACACACACACAAATCCTACGCTGCAGAAAATTTTCCCTGCCCGCCCGAGCGAGCAACCCTAAAGAATGGACCTGGACGCGGACCTGAACCTTGAATATCTATCCATCTATCTATCTATTCATCTATCCATCCATCGATGCCAAGAACGCAGGTCTACAATAAGCATAATATGTAGTTGCAGACGATGTGCATTAGCGAGAAAGCTCGTATTGGAGATACTGTACTAAACCGTAGATGCCTGTTCGCTTCGGAGATGATGTTTGCGAGGACCTCGGACGCCAAGATTTGGCCGTTGGTCAGCTTGGTCGGAGAGATTCTGGACTTTGGGCGATGGGTTCGGGATGGAGAGATGTAAGATGTCAGATGAGTGGAGACACTTTGAGGAAGCATTGAGTGTTGTTGCTTTGAGTGCAAATTGTCACTATGCTGACAGTGGAAAGCATTTTATTTTTCGCAGCGATCGAATAATCCTATTATGTTTGTAATTCCCCCCTGGTTTATATCATTCAATTAAGTAATTAACTAGGTATTGTTTGTAGGGAGATGGATATAGTACAAAAGTTACCGAAGCTGACCGCCACCCTTCATACATTTTTTCACATATACAATTATAGACACAATATATCATCCGCACCTCATTACCCCTAAGTTCTCGCTTCCCTTTCGTGTGAAAAATGATGCATGCCTAAACGCCATGCTCATGCATTACTATCTCCAAATCATTTCAATCATTACCCATGTTGCCCAGTAACCGGGTTTTTGCTATCATATTTGTCCAACTCACTTCCATCCCCAGAATACCCTATCTTATCTCGATTGTCATCGATGATACGGGCGTATTCGATTAGAAGTCTGAAGAGATAGATCTGTTTCGAGGCTGAATTAGCACAACCGATTGACGACGTCTGTAAATTAATTCGAGAATAAACTCACCTCAATATCCTCTTTCCTCAAAACCTTATTAGCCCATTCGCTTCCCTGTCTCCCCAACTTTCTTGCCTCGAAATCATGTCTTTGTACGTACGGCTTTCCATCTCTTCCTTTCGAATCTGCATCTCCTAATCCAATGAAATACGTAAGGATACTATACAACTCGTCATACCGATTATCTAATGGGACGAAATGTCTCCATTGGAATAATCGACTGTCGTGCCATTCCTTGAAAATAGTGCTTTTGATACCCAAACCCTTACTTTTGAGAAATGCATGCCAACGTCCGGAGAATGAATGGCCGTCGACATCGATGAGATATTTACTTTTGAATTGGTCGGTAAGTTCTACAGATGACTTGTAGGTCCAGACATCATCGTAGAAACTACAGTTTGGTACACAGGAAGCAGCTTCGGTGAATCCAACATCCGTATGTTTGGTGGCGAATTCGCTAGGTTGGAAGTGATCATAAGGTTTATATGTGCCAGGAGTATAAGGATCCATGGCCATGATGTTCACATTGGTATCTTTCATAACGGTGCTATTGGTAAGTAGAACTAATCTTTGACGATGCATCCTCTTCCAAGTCTCTGCTGTGTTAGTTCCGCCAGAAGTGACACCTCTCCAAATCATATTGTCTGCCTTGTCATCCCAACCCACGTCACCTGTTGGGTTGTAGGCGTATCGAGCATCATCATACTCGTAATATTTATTTGCGGGGAACAGAATATCGTTGTTGATATTGACTTTACATTCTCCAAATACAGGCAATGGCAGCTTGCTGGCCGTTACTGTACTGCTTGCATATAGAAATCCATGTAAGTCTTGAATTTCAGGACCGACTGTACAAAGATCCGAAGAAAGGTTAAAATTTGTAATAAATCCTCCCTCCGGACTTTTATAGGTGGCTTCTGCAGCAGATTTAGACATTGAGCCTCTGGCATGAGATTCCGGAGGGCAGGCTTCTTTTGCGATCAACATATATTGTCGACCAGGTGCTCTAAACCACTCTGGGTCCTTCAATAAAGGTTCAGTCTCTCCATCTTGAAAAACACTTGCTCCCCTTTGGAACAATCCAGACATATTTGTAGTGAATTCGGCAACAGCTTCTGGCAACATAATTCTGCTAGCCGTTTCGTTGGCAAGAAGAACTTGGAGATCATCCCATGGTATTGCTAGACGTGGCTGATCTAGCCTGTTCATGGCAATATCCATGTCTGGTAAAAATTTGACGAAGGGTTCAATCATTTCTTTCATAGTTTCTGCTCTCCAGTTTTCATAGCTCAACTTCCAAACTTTCCCAGATCGTATGTGAATCCCGGAGACGCTGTCACCATCACTGGGAAGATGCGCCGCCTGGGACCGAATGATAGCGGGATCGACTCCCCAGAATGGCCGTAGATCATCCATTATTTGTTCAAAGTCGTCGATATTGTAAACATTCCTGTCGCGAGCATATTTATACCAATCCTGGAATTTTGGCGGCGGGTGCCTTCCATATTTCTTTCTGTACTTTGACACAGTTTCCTTGAAAGTTTTTGATCTGCTTTCATCGTATATTCGAAATGCTTCATCCGCTTCTTTCATAAGCGCAGCTATAGGATGTTGGTCTGCAATATCACCCACCACTTCTTGTTCTTGATGCGACGTCGGCGATTTTGAGGACTATATCGAATCCACGATTAACACGTAAGTCTAGGTCAAGAGGCGAAGGCAGTACTGACATCTGAATCGGGCTTATTTTTCAAACCTGGTATAGGGATCTTCTTCACTTTTGATCGCACATCTGCACCAGAGAGCATGGAAAGATTGAAAAGAAGTATTACGAGACCAGTAATGGCTAGAAAGAGGAAAAACCGACGCTGACCGCTGTCCAGTCCCATGATGCCGGCTTGACGTATTCACTCCCTCAACTATATCGTCCTTGTGTAGAATTATGCGCGCATGCGAGTGAGTGGTGGAAAGGAAGATTCTTTGGTGTCATAAAAGGGTTCGGGACGATAGTAGCATTGAACAGTCCATTAGAAGGAGAAATTTCTGAGAGATGCGGTAAACTTCAAACTATATACCGTATGTTCGCAAGCTGCAGATATAGATAGTATGAGGTTACGACATGAAGAAGAGAAATTGTCGGTTCCTTTTTTTGGTCGAATTACTTTCATGTAAATTACTCGATTGATGATGATGAATTGGGTTGGTTGGCCTGTTGGTTGGTCCACTGGGCGACTCTACTCCGTCCCTGGGGATTGTCTGATAAGGTTCTTCTCTGCCCTAGAATGTCACTAGAGTCCCTGGGGAAAACGAAAACCCTGGGTTTTCTTAAAGCAGCAGCCATTCTTTTCGACAACACAATGAGCCAATCAGCAAACAGATCAATAATTTTGATTCAGAACCTCTTTGTAAGGTTCGACATTGACAAAGACCTCTCAATTTACCCCCTCCCCCCTCCTCCAACACAACATGCCTCCACGATTACCAGCGCTCACTTCCTATTGTCGCTCGACGCCAGCTTTGGCCACACCTCTGGCTGCATTCCTTGCACCATTGATGCAAGCAAGGAGCGCTTCGATTCTTTCATCTTTGTCGGACAACTCTGGGGCATATAATAAACGTATACGAAGAGGTCGAGGTCCATCTTCGGGAAAGGGAAAGACATCGGGACGTGGTCATAAGGGTCAGAAGCAGCATGGAAAAGTACCAGCACGATTCCAGGGTGGTCAAACACCACAAGATGTTGTTCACGGTGTGAGGGGGTTTGAGAACCAGTATGAATTCCAAAGTCTTTCTACACTCAATTGAGATTTAAACTTCTTTTTGAGAGATCTCCATGTTGAACTGTAGCTAATGAACTTATCAGTTTCTCCGTTGATATGTCCCCAATAAATCTTAATCGCATACAAGATTGGATTGATCAAGGTCGACTTGATCCCACACGACCCATTACTTTGAAGGAATTGGCCGACTCTCGATGTTTGCACGGAGTGAAGGACGGAGTAAAGCTACTAGCGAGAGGAAAGGGGGAGTTGAAGACGCCAATCAATATTCTGGTATCTCGCGCTTCGGCGACAGCAATCGAGGCCGTGGAGGCGCTTGGAGGAACAGTCACAACCAGATTCTATACAAAACCAGCGATCAAGAGACTTTTAGCGGGAGAATCTGTCTCTAGTTCTGTCCCACTTTCAGCAATCGACGCCCAGTTGGTAAGCGACTCTCCAATTCTCACAGCCGCTGCTGCCGCATCACCATTCTCCTACCGCCTGCCAGATCCCACAAGTCGTAAAGATATCGAATACTATAGAGATCCGGCGCACAGGGGCTACTTAAGTCATACCGTGGAGGAGGGCCAAGGACCAAGTTTGTTCTTTAGGGCTCCACGAACTGGAAATTTCCAAAAGAAATCGAAGAAGACAGGTACAGGCGCTGCAGCGAGTGCGAACAGGATATGGTAAATATTGCCACTGTATATTAAATATATGTAATGGCTATGACGTATTTCGATACGGATCGAGCAAGAGTTTTGCAAAAAAAAAAAAAAAAAAAAAAATTGGTGACAGAACGCCATTCATTGAACTATCAACCCGCAGAACTGAAAGCAACAGATGTTGTTGATTCATTCCGGCTATTACAAATACTCTTATTTCTCTATGAGTATATCATACTCTGATTCGGCAAGAACAGAATATAGAGTCAGGTGGTCGACTCTCATCTTGCTCTGGTATGGTTTGGTTTAAAGCTTTGCAGCCAGATCACATTTGACCGAGAGATGTATGCTTGCATGTGTAATGAGCCCTCAAATAGTACCCCGCAGACTGAATATATCAGTGATCGAGCATCAAATGTTTTGTGTAAATACAATTTGTAGTCTTGTGTTTGCTCATCCTACAGCCTACTCATATATCTACAACACCCGATGTTTGATCTCACAGTGACTATACGGTCTATCACCAAGATGATGAGTAGCTGTGATAGTTCCATGTGCCAAGGCTTCTTGAAGACGAAAAATCTAAGTACCGAAGAAACCACCACCTGGATCTCGTGCATAAATTAAAGGGGTCTACATGTTTAGACGACATCATTCACTATGACTATACAAACGTGACTCCACTCATACATAGATGTCAATTATCAAAATTATTGAATATTTAATAACGTGTAGTAGACCATATTAAGTTAATTCTAAACATCACCAAGATTCCAAATCGATCTCTCAATTTGAGTTTCCTATCACTTGGATCCATACCTCCTCCACAGTCCCACCTAGGTAGTATACTAAAATATGCGCGGTTACATGATGAGAAAGCATGTCCAAGCTTTCCGCGTCTAGAGCTTCCAAGCTTCCAAAATACCCAAAACAATCACTTATGATAACGGCGTTACGATACGAAATTATTCAATTCTGTTTTACTGTACATAGTTATACATCCTACAGGATATTAGGGTTATAATGTCTCTATTTGGAGATTCCGACGAGCCTGTTGGCGCAACAATCCCGTCAAAGTCGCGGTTATCCCTCTTCGACGACGAGCCAAGTTCAACCCCAGGATCCAAATCTTCATTATTCGCAGATGACGACGATGTTTCGGGAGGCTCGCCATGGGGTACATCACTGCCAAAGAAGCTAGATCGGGGAGGTTTATTAAAAAATCTTCTTCCCACATCCGATGTGCCCGAGAGTTATATTGACATCTTTGATGATATACTCAAGGATGGCAATGAATCCAATGGAAGACTTAGTGGGATCGGCGTGACAAAACTCCTAGATGCTGCAGATTTGGGCCCCGAGAAGTCGAGCTGGATCATGAAGATTATTTCCCCTAATTCACAACCACAAGATCTAGAACGGAACGAGGTTAACGTACTATTGGCCTTGATTGGGTTGGCTCAGGAAGAAGAGGATGTTCATGACGTTACACTTGATGGCGTAGATGAGCGACGAAGGAGTCAGTGTCTTTAATATTCACTTTCGCTTGTTCTAATCTGTTAAATGCGTAGATCTCCCAGTGCCGAAGCTTGCAGGCTTGACAAATTTACCAACCGCGAATTTAGAATCTTCTGCGACCGATGAATCAACTACAAAGCCTACCCAACGACCTGCAACCCCACCATCTGTACCATCCATCCATAACTCATTGTCCCCTCCACAATCTAGAATGTTACGCAAAGACTCCCTGGAATTTCCCGAAGCCGACCCATGGGGAAGCCCGGCTCTTCACAAAGGTCATAATCATGCTATTCCCAGACCGAACGGGGCCCCGACAAATGGAGTGCGCGAACCTGTGAGAACCATAAGTGGCTTTACAAATACTTCTACAGGACCATCGAATGAAGATCGGCGTCAGCAGTCTAGAAGTGCTCCTATGGAGCCTGCGAGTGGAGGATGGGGCTCCTATGATGCGAATCCAAATTTCAACAACTCAACAACACCACCAGTTGGCGGTAGTGGTGGATTCGGTGGTGATGGTAGGGAGGAGGAGCGGCCAGAGGAAACTGCTCCGCCAGCCCGCACATTTGGCGGTGGCCGTGTGACTAGTAATGGAGCAGAAGAGAACATAGTCGTCACTCTGTTGGCTGAGAAAGAGGGAATGTTCTTATTCCAACATCATAATTATCAAGTTTCTTCTGTTCGCAGAGGAAGTAAGGTTGTGAGAAGATATAGTGATTTTGTCTGGCTGCTAGATTGCTTACAAAAGCGATTCCCTTTCAGACAATTGCCACTTCTGCCCCCAAAGAGAGTCGCAGGTATGTTCGACTTGCCCACCAGATTTTCATTGCTGACCTGAGGGGCTCTTAGTAAATGGAAATCATCTGGCTGCAGAAAGCTCATTTATGGAGAAGCGCAGAAGAGGATTGGCACGGTTTTCCAATGCGCTTGTCCGACACCCTGTTCTTAGTCAAGAGCAATTGGTCATAATGTTTTTGACTGTTCCAACAGTAAGTCCTCACTTCTCTTACATCTCATATATTGTTACTAAGTATAGGCTAATTAGCATCAGGAGCTTGCTGTTTGGCGAAAGCAGGCTACTATATCTGTTCAGGAGGAATTTGTTGGACGGCCACTACCTCCGGGACTAGAAGACTCTCTTCCTCCTACTCTGAACGATCTCTTCGCCCAGACTCGAACCGGTATCCGACGATCTGCAGAGGCCTATGTTAACATGTGCAATCTTATGGACCGCCTAGCAAAACGCAATGAAGGACTGGCTGCAGATCATTTACGTATGGCGCTGTGCTTGCAATCGCTCACTGATGTTTCCCAAGACACCTACGCTATCGATACCAATGATGTGCCAATGTTGAACGAGGGTCTTCATTCTACTGCCAAGCATCTTTCCAACAGTCAGAACATTCTCGAGGATGAGGCCAAGGCCTGGGATCAAGGCGTTCTAGAAGACTTAAAGAAGCAACGAGACTCTCTTGTGAGCATGAGAGATATGTTCGAGCGTCGGGATCGCTATGACAAAGACAATATTCCATATTTAGAACGCAGGATTGAAAACAACGAGAACAAATTAGTGACAATACGATCAAAGCCTGAAAATATGGTTAAGCCAGGGGAGATTGAAAAGGTCACAGAAGCCATTATCAAAGTAAGCCCCACAAAGCATAAATTGAAACTTACGATAACTAACGATTCATAGGACAAGGAGTCTATTGTAGCTCAACATGCACGAGGGATATTTATTAAAGAGTGCATAAGAGATGAGCTCAGCTACTTCCAATCAACACAATACAACATTAGTCGACTAAGTCAAGACTGGGCACAAGAACGTGTCAAATACTCGGAGCTTCAAGCCCATAACTGGAGACAACTGGAAGAGGAGCTCGAGAGTATGCCACTTGGGGATTAGGAAGGACTAGATGGCAGCTGCTTTTCATTGCGTCCTTTTCAAAACTCACATTAGATACCATTAGCAGCATTCATTCTTTGGGGGGGATCATTTATTCGAGCGTCTGTCATACTTGTATACTTAAATATTGTTTGGGATGGACAGTGATTTGGTGTGTGGGTGAGAGCCATGACGGTGATGAGAGCCAGTAATAATGATACAAATCAATCTTACCAATTCTTGTTTACTTTGAATAATCTCCTGAAGTTCTTGAATAGGTGAGTTTAGCACGTTTTTAGAAATAAGCAGCCTCGAGATTGTCTCCTCCTGGTCGCTCCAGTACATAATACAAAACTGATTAAAATGCCACTTCAAACTTTCGAGTAGACATCTCCCCTTTTTGTCCAAAACTATCATTCTCGTCTAAGACTCAACCTGAAACACATATCGCTTATGATAAACCATCTTTCTTATCTTAATACAACACCCATAACTTTATTTTGCACTAGGCTGCGGGACTAAGGCCGGACCAAAAGCCCATGTTCTTAAATTCACAACCCCGCCATCTCATCCTCCAGACATTCAATAAACAACAAATATAGAGGAACTTTTTTTTTCAAGATGCCTCCAAATGGGCAGCAACGTTCCATGCTCAATGAGTTCATGCAAATTACTGGAGTTTCTGAAAGAAATGCTATGAAAGTAAGTAAACTGATATATAAGCCTGTTGCCTTGAGCTTCTCCACCCAAGTTGTCAAAACATAAACCATTTACTGACAAGTCTTGTTTCGCAGATTCTTAAATCGGCAGGATGGAAGCTAGAAACAGCATGCGACAGGTGAGCGAATGTTTTACTTCCTAGAACTATAACTGCGAGAAACGAATATCGATTATTATGGACTATGGACTACGATTCGACACACGATCTCCTCCTCAATGTTTGGCATGACTTTGAACTACGACGGTACCTCGAGTAAATAATCGGGATACGCAGCGCAAGTCAAAAGCGTTCTCATACATGGATTTTGATGGGCGAACATACATGAGGTCCTACCAAATACTCGAGGATGCCTGTCTACACTCGCTGTCGGTGGCCCCAAACTAGTTGTTTTAACTGGAGGATTGCCAATCTAGACGGCTACGTTCAGTTCACAACTCATCACTATTCTACTTTGCTATCTCTAGTTTGCTCTAGATACAAGCTGTTCAGTTTCATCCATTGCAGTGAGATGCTGGACAGTTTATTCGCAGTCCACATTTAAGATAGCAGATGTCTAGTATGGTTCCGTATGTGATCATGAGTACGGATACTATAAGTTATCAGTCAACACTTTGCCAGCTCTTGCACCAATTCAAATCTCCACGATTTATACTAATAGTCTAATTACAATAGCTTCTTCCAAGGAAATGGTACCCCTGCCCAAGCAAAAGAAAAGGAATCCTTGACGAGGCTCTTTGAGAGCTACCGCAGTATGTGTCTTGAATAATATCTCTTCAAAGCAGTTGGACATAGAAGAAGCTGACCATTGGTGATCTAGCTTCCAACGATGACGCCGACATGGTTGGTGTTGACGGCACTATGAAGTATTTTGGGGATGATTTGGGCATCAACCTCGAAGGTGTTGAGTTTTTAATCCCCTGCGAAATAATTCAAGTACCATCAATAGGAGAAATGTCCAAAGATGGCTTTGTCGAAGGATGGAAAAACTTGGGGTAATACTGCCCCCACAATTTTGGCCTTCAGCTACTAACAATCTTGGACAGCCTTGATACATTGCCCAAGCAAAAGTCATACATTTCAAAGGCCAAAGATTCATTGTCGACCGATGTGGACTTGTTCAAGAGAGTATATAAGCACACGTTTGTCTGTGCTCGTGAGAAGGGACAGAAAGCTCTTTCATTAGAACTCGCCAGTGTATACTGGGAGCTTTTGTTCAACTCTCCGGGAAGGGCATGGAAGACAGGCTCGACGGATTGGATCAAACTATGGTTGGAGTTCCTCGGACAGAATTGGAAGAAGAGTGTCAACAAGGATTTATGGAATCAGACATATCAATTTCATGCAAAGACAGTGGAGGATGAGAGTCTGAGCTTCTGGACTGAAGATTCAGCATGGCCAAGTGTCATTGACGAATTTGTTGCATGGGTAAAGAAGAGCAGGGGAGATTCGGAGGAAGCAGGAGAGACGATGGAGACTGATTGAAAAGGCACGATAAAGCTCTAGAAGGGATGCATTTTGATTTCTTTTTACCTGCAGCGAAGCATATTCCTGGTTGCGCAATGGCGTTCTAGGTAGCAGACTGGCGTTTCAAGCACCATACAAGAATGTGAGGTGGAAATATCAATCCCTCAATTCTATAATGTAAATTCAACCTCCATACTCTGGCATGGGAATGTTGATCGCATTTTCCTTCTGACGCCTACTAATACAACACAAATGATACCATGCAACCGCTCACTTCTCCTTTGTATGTTCCTCCATTGTCCAAGGAATAGTCGAACCAATCTTACTCAAACTCTCCAATGTGCCGTCTCCCAACTTCACCGAACTGAACTTTATCATCCGTGGGTCTAATCCGAGAGTTGTCCGTACGTTATCTTGCGTCTTGCTCGAGGCGTCGTATCTCATGACAAAGTAATGTCCTTCATGGTATTGTGCTTGATGTTTGCGTGTTCGTTTTGGTAGACTAGAGACTCCCCAGTTGCGTATGCCGCGGATGGTACCGCCAGATCTGAGGATGAGGGAACCAGCTGTGCGGGCAATTCTGTAGGTGAGGAATGAGTGGTTAGTCCCAATTGTTGAGGTAGGTAGGAAGGAGGGGAAATTGAAAGGCGATTTACTCTTTGACCTCGACGAGGTTGCCGGGCCGAACCTAAGGGTTTGTTAGATTGTGCATTCTCTTGTCATTTACTCCATTTGAGAAAAACTTACAATTGCGACGAGCTCATACAACATCTTGGTGGCTACATTCAAATTCTGATACCATTGGCATCGACTCAGGATTGTTCAGGAATCCGTCGGAGTTTAACCTTAGATTACCCGAAGCTAAGAAATAATTTTGAATTGCGATTGTGACGATAAGAAAACCCCCACAATCTATCAATTATTTTTTCTGAGAAAGTCGCAAATTGCCTACCAAATTATCTACAACAAGCATATACAAAATGTCGAAACGCCCAGCTGAAGATGAGAACATGGATCTCTCCTTGAAGGCGGGAGAGAGGCCCGAAAAGCCAGAATTGGATGATGGTGTAGGAGAGTTTGAGGACGAATTCGAAGATGAATATGAGAGCGAAGATGAGATTTTGGAGGCAGGTGTTGATGGAAGACCTGATGCTGAGAGAGAGGCTGAAGAAGCAGGTTAGTAGAAGCAGTTATGAAGCTTTTGCGAGTGCGCATCTGTGGGAATTCTACTAATGTGCTTGTAGAGGCCATGGAAGTCGATCAACAAACTTTCATAGTTGGTAGGAATAAGCTGGAACCAGGACAGACATTATCCCCCGATCTTACTACATACGAAATGCTTCACGCTCTTAGTACCCCTTGGCCTTGTCTTTCCTTCGATATACTCAAGGACGGCTTGGGTGACAATCGCAAAACATACCCCGCTACTATGTATGCAGTCGCAGGAACACAAGCCGAACATAAACGGGAAAAGGAAAATCAATTGATGGTTATGAAGTTTAGTGGATTGAGCAGAATGGAGAGAGAACAGGGCGAGGATGAATCGGATGAAGATGAAGATGAAGACTCGGATCCTATCCTTGAATCGGCTTCGATACCTCTTACTGCTACTACAAACAGAATACGTTCGCATCAAATACCCGCTTCAGACTCTTCGCGGCCTCCCACTACCCTAACTGCTTCGATGAGCGAATCCGGTCAGGTTCTTATTCACGATATTACTCCTCATTTATCCTCTTTTGATACCCCAGGCACTGTTATCACTCCACAACAAAACAAAGCTTTGGCTACTCTTAAAATGCACAAATCGGAAGGCTATGCCGTTGATTGGTCGCCTTTGATATCTACTGGAAAGTTGGTAACAGGAGATAATGATGGCAAGATTTACGTCTCTACAAGAACTGCTGGAGAGAGCTGGTCAGCCGATGCACGCCCATTCACAGGCCATACTGGAAGTATCGAGGAATTGCAATGGAGTCCTTCGGAAAAGAACGTTTTCGCATCCGCGTCCAGCGATGGAACAATCAAAGTCTGGGACATCCGAAGTAAATCCCGAACTGCAGCACTTACAGTCCAGGTTTCCGAAACAGATGTAAACGTCATGTCCTGGTCGCACCAAACTTCTCATCTTCTTGCCTCCGGCGCCGACGATGGAGTCTGGGCAGTTTGGGATCTACGAAATTGGAAACCTTCAAAGACTTCTGAACCCGCTAAGCCGTCTCCAGTCGCTTCTTTCAATTTCCACAAAGAACAAATTACAAGTGTGGAGTGGCATCCTACTGATGATAGTATCGTGGCGGTTGCAGCTGGTGATGACACACTAACGCTGTGGGATTTGGCAGTCGAGTTGGATGATGAAGAGAGTAAGGATACAGGTGGAGTTAATGATGTTCCTCCACAATTGCTCTTTGTGCATTATATGGCGAAGGTCAAGGAGTGTCATTGGCATCCACAGATCCCAGGAGCACTTGTGGGAACTGGAGAGAACTTCAATGTTTTCAAGACAATCAGTGTTTAGATGTTGAGGCTCATGGCTCTTGAAAGAGAAGACACGAAAAATAAAACGGGTTAAAAGTACAATGAGAAAAAAAAAAGTTTAACATCTACTACCTGTGGTTCAAATTTGGAGTCGTGACGATGAACCATATGTGCAAATTGTAGGCAACAGTCATTCCACCGAACAGGCATGGGGAAGCTCCGGGGAAATCCCAGAACTGCCTACCTAGATACACTCCCCTGGTGAAAATATTCTTCACTCTTGGGATATTCTTGGGTTACATCGTTTCGTGAGAAAATCTGGAGTTGCCTATTTTATTCTAGCGGATTCCCGCCACTTTCTACTTACAGGGAATAAAAGCTATCTATCTCCAAGCAATGGTTAGATCGACAGACTGGCTAATCTTTTCGTACGCATGGATCCCCCGCATTCTGGCGCAAGGGGCGGTTTCTAGTTAATGGTGGGTGGGAAATGGGGATGTTCTGGATCTGGATTCGGGGTGAGGAGAGTTCTGGAAATGTGATGGAAGCTAAGGATTGTTAGGTAGAAGTACCAAGCTGGAGGCTGGAAGCTAGAGGCTTAATAGGAGCAGACTAGTATAGCGAACTATTGAAGCTTGGAATGGATAAATGGATGGGTGGATGGATGGGTGGATGGACTGATGGGTTTGTGTAAGGAAGCTAGAGAATGAGATCCGGAGGGAAGGGTGGAATATGATACTTGTTTAGCTGAAGAAGATGAAGAAGATGCAGATGTCGATGTCTGAGTGGAGGAGTGTAGTCTGAGGATTGGGAAACTAATGTAAAATTAGGCGTGAAGACTTATGAAGCTAGCTTGCTCTCGAGCAGCTGATTCGAGATTCGAGATTCGAGAGGGACTCTCTCTCCTCTCATCTATCTCGGTATCTTATCCTGTCATTTTATTTTTCGATCTATCGATCTTACATCTTTTCTTTCCTTTGTTTTGCTCTGCTACGCTTTGCTTTGCTTTCCTTCCTTTTCTTTCGTTTGCGTTTCGTGTTTCTTGGTATTGGGATATCGTGCACGGTATGATTTCTCTCTCGCATCGACGATGCCAGCATTGCCAGCATGCAAGCATCCTCGTGATCAAGTCAGCAACAGGGTTTCTTCCAACCCCGTAAGCCTCTCGAGAAGCTAGAGGATGTATTGGTGGCCAGGCGTAAGGATGACCTTTCCCCGCAAATTCCGCAAAGGTGGTGGAACGCACGCATGTTGTACAGAGGACTGGGTGAGCTGTGGAAAAAGTGTTGTGAGAATGATATGGGGTGATGGCGGCTCTTTTTCCTGTCTTGTTTCTTTTGTTTTGTTTAAGCTAAGAAGCTTTTTGGTTTTTGTTTTGCGGAATCTAAAGTTCAATTGCTCGCTTGACCGATCTGGAACCGGGTTTGACGATTCAATACAACCTCAAAGGATGTAAAGTTGATCATCATTACCAGAAGAAGATTATACCAAATGAGTGTTTCCAATCCCATCTACTACTTTGCTTCATCATTCAGGAAATGAGATGAAGATACTTCTATAACCACCTCTTCCAACCCACTCCATTGCCCAAATTGGCAAACACACGATAAATAGAATCGAATGTGGACATGATACCATTGCACAATACTACTTCCACTACACTCGGCATTCAACCCCAAATCCCAACGCAAACTTCAGAGGCCCTATCTCCTTCCTTTCAATTCGGCATCTTCAACCCTAACAAGCCCAATGCCACTTTCAAATTCACCTTTGCCTCTGCCTCTCCCTCTCCATGTCTTCCCTATCGCTCCAAGCGTACACGCCCCCTCTCAGATGTCGATGGAAACTTGAACGCAAATGCCGTGAATGAAGGACCAGGACGAAAAAAGAGAAGATTGCGTCTTCATCTTATTACGTCGCGATTGAGTAGACCATTTTCGGTGCCTGCGAGTTATAAACATGCTAGAATACTTGGCATGAAAGGAGTATGTGTGAAGGGTGTTGGCGGATTGAAAAGGCTTGGGGGACTTGGAGATGGGAAAGGCGAAGGGAAGAAAGAAATTGGAATTGGACGGAATGTGCTAAGGAAGGTGGCAATTTTCAATCGGATCAGGCTGCAGATGCGGATGCATGGGGCAAGAGAGTCAATGTTTCGTGAGCGACAGCAACAGACATTGTTGGATGTGGATATGCATCTAAGGGAGATTCTAGAGGAAAAACAAAACAAAAGGTGTAGCGAGTTCGTGTTGCCTCCGAGTCCACTTGGAAGGTCGAACTATGATGTTTTAGATTCAGAAGATGAGATGCTGATGGATGAATTGGAGGACGGGTGTGAGAAGATGATTTATAGTGATTTCAATGTCATGTGTTCTTCGGAAGAGGGAGAAGATGAATATGAGTACCTTGATACGCTTGATGGACTTTCTCCAGAGGATATGCAAGAGCAGCCACTGAGTCCGCCTGAAGATGAGAGAATTGTGGAGATGTTGAGGGAGGAGGAGAGATTGCACGATAGCTATTTTGTGCGTCTTGGAGGTGCAGAGATGGGAGTTTCGGTGGGGTAACTGGTTGTTGGATGAAGAAACACGATAATCGACTGGAATTGACAATGGAGGCAATCTTAGAGGGAGAGTTGGTGACTATCTACTATGATAGATGAGATTCTTTGCCGGGGCTCTGTGAAGGCGCGCAAACTTAATTTGAAAGCTATACAGAAAAACTTGGGAGGGGGGGCTGATCGACGTCATAGCATTTGCATGGGTATGTGTTCACGAGTATCTAAAAACGTATCAACGCATAAATAGTTGGATTTATTGGAGTTTAAGTGTTTTCATAATGCTTTTTGGAGCTTGGAGGCGCGGTCTACTGCAATATTACACATAGCCTGCATTGGAGTTAGCTATAAAATCTTTCTTAAATCTCGTATGCGGCGTACCTGAATAGCCTCTTTTCTCTCGAGTCCAATATCCCCTCTTGAAATTCTTCTTCTCATATCTTCAAAAATGATAGGTCTTGATCTTCCATTTACGAAAACACTAACATCATAGTTAGCACTTGCTTGCCCACTATAGGAGAGAGGCATGTCCATACACATATCTCAAGCCTGGAAAAGTCTTCTCATATTCTTCATTCAGAGCTTTCAACTTTTCAGCTTCTTCGGTAGGCCCAGTATTCAATTGAGCTTGTTCGGCTTTAGATTGTACACTGTCTACTTTCTTCTCGCCTAATCTAGGATGTGAACCAAGAATCTTGTCTAGCCACTCTCCATCACTTGGTAATGTGCTCTCTGACAGGTCAACAAGTTGGGTACCGACACTTGCGATAAGATCAGAGTAAGACTCGAAAGTGGTTGTATGAAGCAAATCCATGGAGAGTGTATGGAGAGCAGCACACGGTTCGAATAGGGCGTCGAGGACACTGGATCTCTCAACAGTGGATAGGGAGGGAATTCCAGCGATTGGAGGTATGGAAGTCATTGTTTCTGATATAGATAGAGAAACTCTTGGGGAGAATGAGAAGATTTGATGGACAAATGTTTATATATTGCGAAAAACATATAACCTACCTAAGCATTTAATAATAAGTATTACTCCGTATATATCTCAAAGTGTGATGAAGTCACTTAAAGAACATGAAATTCCCCACACAAGGCCGGCGCCGGGAGCTTCGAATCCATGAACTAAGCCGTAAATGGATTAGCGTCATTATGGATTGATCGCGACCTCAAAATATCTTTTTATTTGTCGGATCACGGCGCGAGTTTAGAGCTTCAAATCCCATATCAACGCGAATCAACATGTTGTGCTCAAGTAAGTTTTGAAAGCTCATGGGATTAACTTGGTGCTTACCATTGACTTTTTGTAGTATCTGGAGAAGCCCCACAGCATCCGGTTGCTTCATCGAAATCAGGTAAGTTGTGTAAACAAGGTATCTATTCAGTGAGCTTAAGAATAACAGATTTCAGGCAACGTTTTCGAAAAACGACTTATCGAATCATATATCTCGGAAAACCATAAGGATCCAGTTACGGGAGAAGACCTCGAAATCGCAGATCTAATCGACCTCAAATCCGCCAAAATTGTTACTCCTAGACCCCCAACTCTCACATCAATTCCTTCTCTCCTTTCCACTTTCCAAAATGAATGGGATGCATTAGCATTGGAAAGCTTTACAATAAGACAACAATTACATCAGACGCGACAGGAGCTGTCGACAGCGTTATATCAACATGATGCAGCTGTAAGGGTTATTGCGCGGTTGACGAAGGAGAGAGACGAGGCTAGAGATGCGTTGAGCAAGGTTTCAATTGGTGCAGGAAACGCAGGAAACGGCGACGCTATGCAGGTTGATACTCAAGGTCTTCCAGAGAATTTGGCGAATCTGGTTGATACTACACAAGCCGAGTACGAGACTTGACGAGACCCGAGTTATGAATTCGATTGCTAACGAGTATACAGACTTTCCAAAAGCCGCCGAAAGCGACCCGTTCCAAAAGGATGGGCTACCACTGAAGATATTGGCCAATTTACGATCACTTCTACTTCAGAACCTTTATACCCTGGATGCGTCTCACTCGCTCAGACCGAAGATCAGTTAATTGTTGGTGGATCGAAAGGAGAGGCAGGTGTCTATTCTTTGACTGAACAAAAGATTACAAAGTCATTTGAAGCCGGAGGACCAGTCACAGGAGCTGCTTTCTATAAAAGCACACCCATTGTATCTACTGCAAAGGGAGAGGTAAAGGTATTTGGAGATGAAGAGCATACATTTACATCACATGCTGGAGCGGTGAATGCTCTCGCATTACATCCAAGTGGTGAAATTTTAGCCTCTGTTGGTATCGACAAGAGCTTTGTTTTCTATGACTTGTCTGAGAAAGCGGTAGTCACACAGATTTATGCAGATTCAGGTATGTCGATTTTGTAAATGGGAACCTGTCTGGCGCAAGCCTCGTTAACATCTTTTAGAACTCAAAACGGCAGCTTTCCATCCAGATGGTCATCTTTTTGCAGCTGGCGGCGCCGATGGACAGATTAAGTTATTCCATGTCAAGACAGGAGAAAGCGCTGGTGTAAATTTCGAAATTGATGGGCCAGTTCAGGATGTCGCCTTTTCTGAGAACGGTATATGGTTTGCGGCAGTCGCCAAAGGATCTACCAGTGTTGTGATTTTCGATATTCGAAAAGAAGGAAAGGCCGCAGAGGCAAAGATTCTAGAAATCGGTGGACCAGTTGATGCTATCCAATGGGATTACACTGGCCAATTTTTGGCAGCTTCCGGGCCAAGAGGGCTTACAATCTCCCAATACACCAAATCTACTAAATCCTGGTCGGACGCTTTGAGCGTAGCTGTTCCAGCAACTGCAGTACAATGGGGTGAGGAAGCGAAGAGTTTGATCACTGTTGATAGTGATGGGGTTGTGAATGTCCTTGGTGCAGTGCCTGCATGATGGAACTTGCATGATGGGGGACAAAGGAAACAGACGTTGGATGTGGATATCATGGAGTTTGGTGATTCGAAGATGTGAAACGGAATAAGAATTAGGGATATGGCCCCTTTTCGCATTTTACTGTAATGTTAGGAGAGCAGCATCATTGGGATGCCCAAAATGAACATTAGTGGTGGCACAGACCAGCCCGCACTGAAACAAGCACACAAGAGTCTTAGGTTGATAAAGTGGTGAAGATAGGGAATTGATAGTAAGAAGTCGTTGAACTATCTTAAGATGTGATGGGAATATAAATTGAACAGAGTGCACACAGTTTAGACTTGTATTTATTATTGTGTTGTATTGCACTGAATTCTCGTAGCAGTAGCTGTAGCCGTGCATTGATGAAGGGTCTTCCGAGGTTGGACATTGAAAATACACATCTAGTACATCATGCTACGTAGATAATGTCCCAGGAGGTAGATGCAGCATCTTCATTCACACTCTGAGTGGCAACGGGCCGGTGGCAACTAGGTAAAGAATCCCAATTTGGAACAAAGATTATAAATCACCTATCGCCCAAGGGCAAATTCTTTCCAAAATGCTACTACGCTCCATATGTGACTCTGGTTCAATTATGAATTATAACACAACCCAGTAGCACGGTAGATTGTGCTCGCTTACTCATATCACTTTCTCATAATCGTCACTAGTTCTATATCAAATTGGGTCCGACTGGAACAACTTCGACTTCTTATTACAACAACACACAACACCCCCACCACAATAGAGACACATTCGATCACCTACATACCACCGACTTCTTGAGCAAAAGGACCTGTGTTCACCTCCTGGTTTTGGTCAAGAGTTGTTACTTTCCTTTCCAATTCATAAAGTAATCAAAACTCCGAGCGCACATACTGGTGAGTTCCACCATCAACCATGGAGAATGAATGGTTAGGGTCTCGGGAAAGTCGTAAGGTAGGAAGCAAATGTTTACTTTTTTCCTTTGGATAGAAGGGATATCTAATTGATTCTTTCTTTACTAACAAATTCTGTTTAAAGCGATCTCTTGCAGAGATGTCCCAATCACATACAAGAATTTCATCGTCGCCAGAATTGTTTCGGGAAAGCACCTCGAACTTGGGTAACTCTTCGAGAATTGCACCACCTAATGCCGCCACATCATCCCTCCGAGAACGACCAAGACGACGGTCACCGAACGCCAATAATAATCCTGGACAATCTAGTCTGCGCAGTCGGCGTGCGGGTGGGCATACTCAACCAGCAGGGGAAGTTGGAGCAATGGAAGCATCATCTCGGCGCCACCGCCCGGTAGTAAACTCAGAAAACGTTATTGATTTAACATCCGATCAAGATGAAGATCCTTCACCCCCGGTTCGATCTTTTCCTGCAGGTGCTCGTATGTCAGGCCCCAGCCGAAGTCACAACACACCTTCGCCTTCACCCTCAGGTTCGCCTTTTCGTATTGGCCGCACTTCAACTCACAATCGGAATCATACTACCTCGAGGCCGCCGCCGAGATTAGGGAGAAGTGAAGCAAGATTAGAGCAGTTTGTGGATCTTACAGGAGACGACGACGATGACGAGGATGATACTATTATTATAACCCATTCTCGAGAACGTTCCGTGCCTCTACCTCTACCTCCCCGTGCCGCACCACCACTACCACCAATGCATGCTAGACTTGGGGTTTTTGAACGTTTGCAGAGACAGAGAACTGGAAGGGCTACCCCGCCTGGCTATCCACCTGCTCATTTCGGTGCCAATCCAATGGAACCACAAAGACCACCGCCGGCAGGCCCCCATGGTGAACGTACGTTTGGAGGATTGAGAAATATGTACGACAACGGTGCGGGTATTATCATGGACGTACATAATTTTCTAGGTTTTGGGGGTCGAGATGTAGGAGTTCATTTATTTGCAGATTTTCCAGCTATGCCAAACGGTATGGATTATGGAAGAGTGGCTTTACAAGAGAACAAACCTGAACATGTTGCGCCTCCAGCAGCTCCCACAGGATTTACGAGGTCCCCCACAGAGAGTGACACTGCGATTTGCCCGAGTTGCGAAGAAGAATTGATTCATAGAAAGGACGGTGAGGAGCCAGTAGCAAAGAAATCTCGTGGGGCACCGAGTAAAAAAGATAGAGAAGAGCATCCTTTCTGGGTCGTTAAGGATTGTGGTCATGTAAGTTCAATTAACTTCACTTCTATCTAGCATCATTAACATCGACTAGGTCTTCTGCAATAAGTGTTTTCAAAACCGCACAAACGATAAAATATCCTCCTTCCGCGGAGCCAAGACCGTCCTTTGTGCAGTTGATGAATGCGAATCGATTGTTAAAAACAAGGATAGATGGGTGGGTATTTTCCTGTAACTTCACAATTTCGAGCCTGCAATTCTAGGATGCTAGGCCATTTCAATCTTTTATTTTCTTTGTGTCCAAATCAATAGGGTACTATCTCATGAATCATCGTCATACGATTTCTCTAGTTTCAAGGAGTTTCAGCAGCATTGGTATCATTTACAGGATGGAGTACAAGGGCGCGGGGTGAATTTCAGTTGATCAACATAGGGCGGGCTAGGGCTTGGCTTATATTATTGTGTTCTCCACACCGGGGCGTTTTTGAAAGGAAGGGAAGGGGAAGGGAAGGGGAAGGGATGGATTGGAAAACAGAGGGAGTAATCTCAAGTGCATAGACCGAGGAATCTATGTCATGAAACTCGGAGAATTAATGGAAAATAATGTCAGCGGGAGTTTCTGGAGTGGTTGGAGAAAATGAGCAAGTGAATAAGAAACATGCCCTGATATTCCAGCGTTGAAATACTAATATGTATCTCACTTGTTCTCTGATGATAGCGGGGGAAACATGTACATTAGGGGGGCAGCATAGCGAACACAAAGTAATTGCGTTAACATATTTGAAATGGTTATGTTTTACGGTTACGCTTTTGGGGACTGTGAGCTTGAGTGATGTGGTCTGAATGAAACTAATGAAGAGAAGGAGGCTTGAAAGAAGCACAATAGTAGGGGGGGTGGGAATTATGGTAATGATGGATGGGAAGGAGAGTGGGTTGAAACTGCGTGGTATTAGCTTACTCTTCTGCATTTTATCTAACGGTGCGTCTATTCATATGCTAGTTCTCCTTCTCCCTTCTCCTTTCCCTAGGAATTTATTTTTTTCTACCCGAAAGCCTTTTCAATTTTCTTCCCGGAAGGTGTTTTTTCCCATCTAAAAAAGGTAGTCTCTTTCCTCCCTACTTCCATCTTTCTTTGATAACGTTCCATGATCGTTCATGATAATATATCTATATACCTAGGTATGTAATATATCTGGCAATGTTTCCTTCTTACTCTTGCTTTTCTTTCCTGCTATTATTGCTTTCTTTAATAGTTTGTATAATCTACCTCCTGTGCTTGAATCTGAAACTCAGATGCACAGATGGAGATATTAGAGGTCAGTAGTAGTGCCAAGTGGGTACATATAGGAGATTGAGAGAATGGGAGCAGAGATAGTGGGTAGGATCGTGAATTGGGATGTTGGGATGGGGCATTGCATCTTCGTATTTTCTGGGCTGGTGGGAGAACTTTCCGAGTGATGGTTCCCGGAAGCGGCGGTATGGGGGTTGGTGGTGAGCATGTTTTCAGGTTCGTTTTACCATCATGAAAATCTTCTCCTGGAAGTGTTTGATGTTATTACAATTCAAAGTTCGATTGTAAAAGATCTAGATCTGTTGAATGCTCATTACTTTCAGGTTTGGAATTCGAACTATGTGCGTGTTTTCTACACGCATACATGTAGTGTATCTTCGGTGATGCGTCTATTGTTTGGATATCATAGCTGGATACTCATACACTAGCTGTATATCCCAGTTATATTCTTTAGGGCTAACGGAAATGGTTTTGTTGTAACCTGTATATGTAAACCTCCTAATTCAGAGTGCATCCTGACAAGCATTTTGACAAGCGTCTAGGAAGTGAGCATACTAGAAATAGTCTACACAATAGTCTCCGGCGGCTCCAAATTCGTTTACTGCTGCCATACAATCACTCCAATTACATTTTATCAAGCTAGAAAATCGTTTTGTTGCATATCTGTATCCCTTCATGTGCAAGGTGGTTCCTGACAAGCATCCTGACAAGCGTATTAAAAGCGTGAGTGCTAGAGATAATCTACATAGTAGTTACGGTAGTGTCTATCGGCTTCTAATCCGGTAATTCCACGTGCCCTCTGCTGGAAAACGTACCCGGTAAATCTAAATGACGTTTATTGGTCAATCGATTTCTATAGTGTGCGTGTGAAATCGAATGTAAGTCTACGCTTCTAGATTCCTTTAGGCTCGGTTTTATTATCTACTTCTTGGGTTGTTTCTTTGTCCGCTTTGTAGGCTCTGAGGGAAGTCGGACTTGAAGCAAATAGGCATATATGCATGGCTATTCTCGCGTTTCGCTTCGATTTTTACTCCTTTCCTTCCTTTTCCTTCTTGCGATGTTGTTTGATAGAGAAATGGAGAATGGGGATCTGGTGGTTGTTGATCTTGAACTCTCATTTGCGAAGTTTGAGTGAGGGTTGGAAGTCTGAGGATTGAACGTTCACTTTGTTATCTCGTATTATAGTATTATTCTTAAGATTCTTCTATGCATTCGCTAAGTAGTCTTACTTGCTAAGTATCTCTCATTTTTTATATCGTCGAATAATCGGATCACGGTGTCGATTTGCCATTAGCGGTACTGCTCACTATGTGGCTCCTGGGCACGAAGATTAATCTCTGAAAACCTCGATAGATCTCCTGAAAAAGAGTGGTGGGTTTGAATGAGAACCATAAAGCTCTGATGAGCTCTGTGTCATAGAGACTATCTATCATGTATATGCCATTTCATCGAAAGATAATATCGATCGGAGCTGAATCGGATTGGATTTTCATTCGGGTGGATGATTGGTAGATATCTCCAAAGAGACCTTTTATAGTTGCCCGCATTCTCCTGTTCATTTAAAATATCTAATACCATTTGTAAGAAGAGTGAAATAATTGGAGAATCTCGGGCAAGAGAAAAGGTATGGTTTCTTCATCTGAGATATGACGGTTGTTAGATAAAGAATTGGTGTCAAATGAGATCAATATAAACTTCGACAGAGGAAGAATTGGCGTGAGAGGAATAGAGGGATGAAAGAGACCGGGTTGGGAAGTACTTCACAAGTAGGCATGTAAGTTGAGTAAGTGCATCAAGCATGCTGGTTCGAATAGTGAGAGATAGAGAGAGGCGAGCATACATAGTAAAATGATACACAGATTATCTCTTCTGCTTGTATCATGCTTACAAAATCGTCGATTTCATTCCGTCTAGTAATGGCAAGTACCGGAAAGTGAATATTCGGTACTTCTTGATAGGCTCGTGGTCTGCTGTCTCAAATTATTGTGTATCAGGGTAATAAGATGGTTATGACGCTTTCCATGATGGGAAGATATCCTACATTCGATTTGCAGATTTGGGATGTGCAGATATCTTCAAGTCACCAGTAGACTACACAGAGAGCGATGTAAGACCATTTCCCCTGTATCTTCATATTCCATCAATTCTGAGTCTAGGAATCCCGTAACTTCCCCTGATACCAGCACAAGCAGCAGCAGCAACATACTTGCAACGGCAAAGTGAACTAACTTGTGGAAATATGGAAACTGCAAAGATCATCGGTCCCTGATAGCTATCGACATGCGCTGATCGACGTTTCTACGCGTAAAAACGCCGATCACTTCACACGTAGAGAATAATGCAGCCTGCAGGGCGCCTGCGAGTGGTGATCTAACTTTCTAATCATCTAGAGACCCTGAGTTTTCCGTGCGGCAAGTTAAGCGACGCTCAATGTCTCGAGATGCGAGTCTTGATGAGATGTACGACGCTGTCGATCTGGTAATAGATAGATGTAGACTTAAGTTGAGTGAGAAAACTACATGAATAATCGACGGTACAGATTAGAGTGAAAGGATGGATGGATGAATGGGATAATGAAATGAAATGAGACCAGAAAGAGGTTGTAGTTCTGTATGATGCATTTCATTATACGATGTCCGTACTGTAACACGTCATCCACACAATCCCACGGTATAGTATGATATGAGAATATATGGAAAGAATGCCGAATGCGCGCTTATCCCAACTTTGAATTGCGAGATTTTTGTCCAATCTGAACTAATCTTCGTCACTAGACGACCATCATGCAAGAAAGAGAAAAAGAGCAGAGCAATGATGCTCGCCACTCACTAGGATGTGTCAATTCTTAATTGCAAGCTCAGGGAGTAACTGAAACTATGATTTGAGATCACATTCTGCGCAGACTTCTTCGGAGGGGGGAGTGCGTTCTACATACAGGTTTTGCTTCCACCTACCGATATCAATATCAATATCGATCAATAATGATAATGATAAATAATGATAAATAGAAATAGATAATGCACCAGCGAACCCAAGGATGCGGTTATTTAGTTCGTTGTCGCATGTGCTTCATCAAGGCTGCCGATATATTGAATGTAGATCTTTGATGTGATCGACACGATTTTTCTAATTCTGCAATTCCCAAAGAGGAAAAGAAGGACAGGATACTTACTTCCATCGTAGATTTAGTAAGCGAATTCTAGCTAGCTACTTTTCTCCTAAACTGGTTATGCATCTCGTACTCGATAAGGTTCGGTGGGTTGGGCTGCCGCAGTAGACAGAGACTAGATGGTTGGAGCATATTGCAATTCCCACTCGGATTACTTACTCATCGAAGAGATATTATTTGTTTCAGGATTTAGCAAGTCTTCTCCGTATTCCATTCGTGGCTTACACTTACACAAGACTCTCACAAAGCAACTCCTTAAAAATCGGCATTAAGTATGTTTTCCACAAGTCCGACGAAGGGATCGTAGTGTGAACCCACTATTTGGTAGAGCCAAGCTTTGGATATATCCCGAGCAAACTACAAGCAAGAGCTAACATTTGTGTTAGCAGCAAAGGAAGCATGAGATGAATTGGGGGGTTGATTTCTTCACGCCATTGTTTCCTAGTGGGAAAAATTGAGTAATGTAGTTCTACATCCATATGCATCTTGACGTTTTGAAAAATCCTCGCATGCGTGCGGGCTGCATTTGCATATCCTATGGCATCTTTCAGACGTGATGGTCAGTCCTTCATGATTGGTATACACACACTATTTTGATGTGGTTACGGCAGTGTCACTTCTCTGCACCTTAATTTAAATCTCTGGTACCTTTCTTCTCTTTTTTCCCTCAACACCCAGACTAGATAGATGCGCAGGAAGTCAGCAGGTCCTAAAATTAAGTTAAATTCATGCGACGCCTGGGGTGCTGAACAGGGGTGCAGATGTTACTAGCGAAGCTCCCTGGTCGAATACCCAGTCCAAATAGACGTGCCGTTTTCCCAAATGGTGATTCTGGGGTAGAGTTGCTCGACGGAGGTGAGGTTCGGCAACGGGTGAATGTCGGATTTGTGCAGGTAGTTCATGGGGGTTATGTAGGCTTTTATAAAACTGCTTAGAGGGTGTGATTTTCATTCTTAGCTTGTGAGTGTGAGTGGTAAGGAAAAGGCACAAGAAATCTAGAAGGGTGGAGATGCAGAAAGCCTTCTTCTGCTAAAACCTCATACATACTCTCCACCGTTGTAAGGATGAGAGGAATCGTGAGCTCATCCTTGTGCAATCCATGTTCTGGAAATGCAACACGATCGTGAATTTGTAATGGACGGCTGAAATATGCAGAGCCTGGCAAATAATATTTTAGCAATTTTCAACACCGTTTTATACGATCATGGGTATTCAATTAACAAGTCAAAACAAAGTTCCGGGAATGAAGATATTGAAGAGTACCGTAAAGTTACTTTTGTTGGCATACTGGGTAGGTATGTATAAAATTGTTTCCCCAGACTTTCGGAGGTTTGGGAATTTCAAGTACTCCAGAATTTCAACCAAGCTCTGAAGTTCTGAAGTTCTGTTGGTTGATGGTTGGTGGTTGTTGGCTGTTGTGTTGGTGAAGAATGGTTGTAGTGCTCGTGTATAGTTTCCTTAGCCGAATAACTCTGTACTTACCGTGTTAACTTGAACAACTGGTAGCACCATCAACATGTCAAGCTATCTAATCCGATTAATTCATTCCAATCAAAGTTATCTTGGCACTGTAGGACCTAGAATTGATGGAATATGCCGCTCGCCGAGGCTGAGTGTATGCAATTCTTTAGGTCTGGGTTACAAAGGGGAGTTCGTTGGACTGTTAGCGTAATTTATCCCAATCAATGAACAGCTGGGTTGGACAGTACTAGCTAGTCACTACCTACACTATATTACATCTGAATATACCTGCACAATTCGGATAACATCCACGCTTTGGTTGGTTTTGCCAGGAAAAGAGCTTTTGAGTTGGACATATTGACATATTGTCCCGTCCATTCATTTGCGGCCAGAGAATAAGAAAGCTGGGGAAACAAGGGTAGGATTCATTCTCGATTGTATTTCCAGCAAGGTCTCATAGAATCTGGACTTATTTCCCAAGTCCCACCAGGTATATTATTCGATCAAAAAGACAAGGTGTTGCCATGTTTTCTTGAGGGTGGTGGCGGCGTATACCCTCACATATGTCTAACGTCTTAAACCCTTATTCGCATTGCATAACATTATATCCATGGTTAGCATGGCATAGTGTGTGTATATTTGACGATTAATATCATTTTGCCGGCTTCCGAGTGGATATCGAGCTTGTTTTCCAAGGGAGATCCAACGAATATCAGGCGAGTATTGAAAGTTTGGGGTGGCGATGGGAAGAACTAGTGCGGACGTTCGTTTACAGCAATTTTTGCCGTTCCGTAATATGGTTTCGAGGTCGATGTTTCCTTAAAAAACATAACATGATCATGGTCAGGCTCGAAGTCAACGAATGAGAAAGCCGGGTATTCAAGGAATTTCCCTGGGCCTTCGTCGTCCTACCGGTACGTAAGGTACGCACACACTCAAAATAGGTCTAGACGGAGAGAGATACGCAAACTCTACCCACGCTCCTGGACAGCTAGTTATTAGTGTAATACCGTACTCAATATCTTCAAAGCATCATTTTGATATCTTATCGTTGTTGGACAAACAAGCTTGGATCACTTCATGGTCTTTTGATGATATAGGATAGGCTTTTGATATGTACCCGTCCGGGGTCTGGAGAAGCACGAGTTGGATGTGTAGGGATGATTGTGGAGATGATGGATCATTGATTGTGTTTCGAAACAAAATATACGGATCTGTGGATTTTTGACAGCCTTTTGGTGTATCGTATCGTGGGCTAATTGATATTGAGGTGTACAGATGATTGAAATAGATGAAGCTATATTCACGTTGTTCAAAGCGATGAACCCGTATGCACCCACTTGGGAAAAGTAGAAGTAGAAGCGCAATTAGCACAAGCTTGTTGCGAGTGGTACGAGGCATTTTTAATTTCTGCACAGTGGTTTTTCATCAGCATTTGTGGATTAGGGGCGGACCTCTCGGTTAAGAGCGGCGAGGTGTAAAGAAAGATAGTGGGGCGTAGAAAGAACTCAAAACGCACCCGGCACAGTAATGAATGAAGTGTAGTAAAGTTCTGGCTGGATATGCTCTTTTTTGCTTCCGGATGTTCCAGTTCTTGTCTCTGACATCTGTCGTACGATGCAGCAAGTGCTTTGAAGTTGAGTTTAGCTCGCAACTGGATGCCATGATCTAACGGCCCGGGTCTCTGATTGATAGATAAGCCGATATGTGCGGTACGTACTATCTAGGCATTCCGAAACATTCTGGACCATGAAATCTGGATTCTTTTACGTAGCTATCTAGATACGGTGATATACAGAGTATGCTACTGCGGTCAGGGTCGATAATTATGGACTAGCTGTCGTGCTATATGCAGCAGCTTGATGGTTGAGAGCCGAGAGCTAATCTACATCGTTACCAAGGCTTAAAACTTTCGGGGGAGGTTAATGATTAGGAAGAACCAAATTGGCATGATCATATACGAACCGCCGGAGTTTAACTTCTGGCGTCTGTGTGGGTTCATATGCGATAGAATGAGTCTATATGGATGAACATTAAGAGGCGAACAACTCCCCGGACAGTCGAACTAGATGCATGAATGCGGAGGATGAGCAGGATAAATGTTGAACGTTTTCATCATCATGCTTCGGTCAAATTACCGAATTCGTTTACTATCTCCTACCCTTTCCTTTGTGCTTGTGATGCCTACAGGATGATGATGACGGCGATGAAAATGTTGTGAATCATGTAGAAATGCTTAGAAAATTCGGATGACGAATGAGAGAAAGAATTCTTTGTAAACCAAGTGACTGCCCAGTTATTTGGTAGAGGATTTGCCCAGGTGCCTGATAGAATCTGTTGCAGCTAAATGGCACAGATGCATAGCTTTCATATTGAAGGAGAGCTCTTCTTGAATTGTTTGGTGCTTTGATAAGTCAATATGAATAACTTCCATTCCTTCCAACCCTTCGTCAAGACCCAAAATGTTCAAAGGAAACTCTATCTATGATGTATTCTGAATGTAAGAATTTGTAATCCAGAAAGTTCACTGAAACTTCCAAACCTATGAGGGTTAAGAAAGTACGTTCACTTATTCATTCCTTCGTTCATTCTTGTCATAATCAATCGAATTAGCCAACCAAACCCATTCAACTCAGTAGGTAGAATTCTCAATCAACAAAGAAGATATTAATAACTAAGAATTCTATTGGACAATATCTAATAGCTGGTGGACTTTTCTTGAATATTTAAAAGTCTCTCTGATGTATTAGCTACCTACCTACCACCTATTTCAAGTGGTCGTCTAGCTGTATCATGAATAAGTAGTAGCGATATCTCATCTGGCATCTTGGAATTCTTCACAACTGAACAATTATCTTGATACATTTCCCAAGTGCCTCCTCCCCTTTCTGCTTCAGATTACAATTGAAGAAAGGAATCGAGGTACCGAGGTAAAAAGGATCTAATTCACCAATTCACTCTATTATGGATTGATTAGTTTCCCCCTTCCATCACATCGCCAATCTTTTTTGCATCCAAATTATATTGAACTTCTTTTGCAACATTCACTCGCCTCAGAACTCCAGAACTCCAGAACTCACGGGCTCAAGAACTGAAGAACCCTCTTTTTGTTATTAAAACAGCAAGAAATCATCAATCTACTAGGTAATTAGTTAAACAATCTCTGTCTCCACCAAGAGATCCATTTACCACCCCATCATCCTGTACCTGGTGGACAAAAGCCGTCTCATATTCATATGGATACAGCCAATGAAGGCTCTTGAATATATTAATACATGTTCAATCAGTTTACATTATTGGTCATAGAGGAAAGGTCCAAAGGCAAGGTCAAGGTCAGTATCATTCCTCATCCTGTTCCTAGTTCTCCACCAAAAGAGCTCTCATCTATTTTCCCTGTCGTAACGGGGCAAAGACAAGAGTAACATTTCCATACGGCTTATCCAAAACCATCTCGCCGTTTGTGAGGGTATCTACGACGTTAGAAGCAAATCCCCAATTTACTACCTTTTTTTTCGTTTCTCTCTCTCTCTCGCCCAAGATCCGATATTAAAGTCAATGGGAACGAGAATTAGCAGAAATTCACTGATCTCTCTCTTGTCCGGTTTTAGTTTTCTAGATAATAACTTATTAGAAGCGGAAGAGAAGAGTTTATTATTATATTAGTTGGTACGGTGGTTAGCAATTCTAGTAATTCCTCCGCACAGAGCGTGCACAGAAGATATTCTCTACTAGTCCTCACTCACTACCTGCTACCACCACGACCTACCACCACCTACATATTATTACCTCACAGACCTCACAGCCTTTCCCCGGATCTCAACTACCTCCTACACGACTACACGACATCCCATCCCATCCCATCCCATCCATTTCCCTCCAAAACACAACCACCACAACCACCACAACTACAACCATTTCAATTGCCGTGTGTTTGTATTCAGATACATAGTTAGGTACTTGACAACCGGATTTCTTCTTCCTCGTCGGACTTGGGAATATTCAAACTTCTCTTGCCGGAAGCCCAACAATACTTCACACTTCCCACCAGCGAATTCTGAATTCCAAGAAATCCACCGACTTACCTACATACTTGCATACCTACACACAGCCGGGAAAGGGCCTGCAGATATTCACTCCATTTACTGGTCAAAGGAAGAATTCCCTACACCAACTTCATTTGCTGGCCTGCAGAAACGGGAAAGCAGCGAGGGTCGGCTAAAGATTACAACGGCCGAAGGTTGCAACAACGGAAAAAGGCTTGGGCTGTTTTATTGCGGCATCGCTGCATCGAGAACTGCAAGTCCCCAGTAAAGAGCCCGCCAGGTTTCGATTTAGTGGAAAAGTCCGTAAGTCTGAACGTCCATTCATCGTACCTTTGCCACGAACGATCACTCTCCACACATTGGAACGAATGGAATATTGAACAATCTCTAGCATGTACACACCTTCGTAGGAAGTCATTCTCATATATCTTAGCCTCGTCTTGGTGCCTTCTTCGATGATGGGGGATAATTCAACAATCCAACAAGAGCAATCGCCCAACATGTCTGAGACGACGTCACCTAACGTTGCTGGATCAAATGGTGGGATGAATGGTGAGGAGAATGGTAAGTAGCAGCCACATCTCAAATACAACCCGGACACAATGAATCTTCCGTTCAATCAAAGATGTTGCTACTGTCCTTATGCTGAAGAAGCTTTAATTGACTTTTTAAATTAGTTGTAGCATCGACAGCATCTGCAACGACAACTGCCCCCAAATCTCCCAACGGCTTCCCATCTAAAACCGACAAGCCTAAACCTCATGGTTGCAACACGTGTGGAAGACATTTCGCACGCCTGGAACATCTGAAAAGACATGAAAGATCACACACGAAAGAAAAGCCATTCGAATGCCACGAGTGCAAGAGATGCTTTGCGCGGAGTGACCTTTTGTTAAGACACCAGCAGAAGCTGCACACAAACATAACACCACCTGCGAGACCAAGAAATCGACGAAGCAGTACTATGAGTAATGTATCCGGAGTTGGCAAACCAAATCTCAACCGGGTACGAAAGCACTCTATTGTCAATCCAGTGGGCCCAAGACCAAGGGCAAATACAATTACAAATCCAGAAAGTGCTTATATGCAAATGGGTCTGAGTCAAGATGAATCTTATGCAGTGAGGAACCAAAACCATACAATCCATCCTTCAAATCATGGCCATGGTCATAGTCGTCACGCTAGTCTCGCGAACCTACCAATGCACAACTCTGATTATAGTGGAATGCACGGGATGAGTTCGATGAGTGGAATGTCCTCTGTAATGAACAACCGCAATGTGTCTCACGGGCTGCCGAGGATTGAGACGCATCACTCTATGGCGCTTAATGGATTGCGGACTGCGCCGGTCGCTGGAAGCTTTCAAAACAATGACTTTACCTTTTCACCTGGCTTTTCATTTCCGAATGGAAATAGCCCTAGCCCGACGATAGACCCCAGTGCCTTGTTCAATCACTCACCAGAACCAATGATCACATCAGAATCAATGATTGCGCCAGATTCGATGGTCCTTGATTCCAATGACACATCAATTTTCACTTTCCCAGATTACTCGGGAAACTCGGGTATGGATGATTCTTATGGTTGGAATGGATTGATCAACCCTTTTACCCAGCACATGACATTTGATGAGAATGCTATAATAGACGGTTCATCTCCTTCTGCAATCAGTACTGCCAGTCAAAGCGGGATCAGTGACGGTATTATGCTGGATGGATCCAATAATATAGCTGTAAGCTCACCATCTATGTGGCACCAACCTGTGACGGGACCACCTCTGATGACACAAACCTTTTTGGATCATGGTAACCAAAATTTTGGAAATTTCTCCAACGGGAATCCTATGTCACCACATAGTGTGCCCCAGAATCATGCAAATTTCTCTACTGGAAACGCTATATCACCACATGTTCTAGCCCAGAATCATGATCATTTCTCAAACGGAAACCCTCTTTCACCTCACAGCCTACCGCTGAATAATCTTCCATACTTTGCTACTCCACCTCCATTGAGTTCTTTGGACCATTCTGCAATGCCCGGAATGAACAACACACAAGGTTTCCAACCCCCCATGACTCTTGCCCCGGAGACCCCCAATTCCTCGACCGGCAGTATTCACGGAAGCTTACCTTTGTCCACAGTTACAGACTCTACTCGTTCAGCCCTCGCGAATGCCCTGGCCCATAATACCTCCTTTGGTGGACGAAAGTTTTCCGTGCCTTCTGCAGGCTCGCCATCTCCTCACTCTCCTCGGCCAACAATGCGAGCCAATAGTGTTAGCGAAGGCATCAGGTTTCACCTCCCCAGCACATCCGACCTCAAAAAATATATTGGCGCTTACATACAATACTTTCATCCACATTTGCCATTTCTGCACATCCCTACACTTAACTTCGATTTTTCGACTCCTATAAATGATGGCCGAGGCGCTGCCACTCCTGTTGAAGGACCTGGATGCCTTACACTTTCAATGGCTGCCATTGGCGCATTATACGCAGGCGATCATCAACAATCGAAGATGCTATTTGAATCGGCGAAGAAAATGCTACAGTTATACATAGAAGCCCGGCGCAAAGCTGATGTTCGTAGAGCGGACCACCGTTCAAGAGCCCCAGACAATTCCACTCACACACCAGTATTTCTTGCACAGGCTATGCTGTTGAACATTATCTATGGTTTCAATTCTGGCGATAAAGTAGCTGGCGAAAGTGCCCTCATTCACTGTGCTACTTTAGTTAGCCTTGCCAATTCCGTCATCAAACCATCGTCGTCTTCTCAAAGTGGATCATCACAACAGGATGGACGGATGACAAATGGCGATGATGCGATGAATGGCTTCATCAAAACCGAAAATCTAGATGATGAACAGGAGTGGCACCAGTGGAAAACCGCTGAAGAGAGGAAACGAACTTTATACGCGATCTTCATACTCTCTAGCATGCTCGTGTCGGCCATCAATCATGTACCCTTCTTGACTAACTCTGAGATCGAGTCTGACTTGCCTTGCAACGAAGAATTCTGGTCGGCAGAATCGGCCAATAGCTTCAATGCGCTGGGTGGTTCCAAAATGGCCAATTACAATCAAACCACATTCAAGGCTGCTTTGGGCGAATTATTACAAGCCGGCAACAGACAGCAATATCAGCAAGCGCAAGCTCAACATTTCGGAAATGGGCAAAATGCTCAAGACTTGCCTCAGAGTGATTTGAAGCCAAGTACTTTTGGATGTCTGATTCTAATTAATGCGCTGCATAATTACATTGTATGTTGATTTAACTTACAAGTCCTCAGAAGTGAGAAAATACTGACACATGTGTAGTGGGAAACCCGACAGAGACATGTCGATAGGAGGTGGGGGACTGAGGAAACTGAAAAGATGTATCGTCACATTGAACCTGCCTTGAAAGCATGGCAATTAGCATGGCAACGCACCCGAGAGCACAGTGTACAACGCCCCAATCCATTTGGGCTAGGACCGCTATCGGCCGACAGTGTTCCTCTCCTCGACTTGGCATATGTTCGCCTGTTCGTGAATATGTCAGCTTCAAAAGAAATGTTCTGGAAACGGAACTTTGACGACATGGCAACCGAACTTGCTGGAGGAAAAGACACCATGCAGCATGCAGAACACTCCCCTAACTCCAATACAGATTCTACGGAATTTTCAAGCGGTTCAACTGCAAGCTCTGTGTTCGTCGATTCTCCTACAACATCAAACTCTCCTCCTGACGTTCAATCTTCTAGTGCTTTCCAAACCTCTCCATCCAACCAGCCAGATGGTCCCACCGATCGCGAACGCTTACTTAGAAAGGCAGCTTATTATGCAACAGATTTCCTTGTAATGTCAAATAAATTCGGTATTACATTTGCAGACTTTACCTCCCGGGAGCTTCCTCTACAGGCTGCCATGTGCGCATTTGATTGTGCACAAGTAGTAGCGGAATGGATAAGCTCAGTGCAGGAACGCCTAGGACGTTACATCGGAATTCTGGGCCATGCGGATATCGATTTTAGCAGCGTGCCTGCTATTATATATCTTGAAGATGAAGATGTCAGACTTTTGGAGAGAATCAAAGAGGTTGTCAACATCACTGAAGCGAAGATGCAACATGAACTAGCAAACTCCATTCATAATCAGATGAGTGCCGGTCAGGCAAACGCCGTTCACATGAATGCTGGTCAAATATCTCCAGCTCTAGATAACTGTGGGTTTGGAAGTAAGATCTTGAGATTGACTGCTTATCAGCTCGATAGAGCTGGAGTTTGGCAAGGTTTGTATTCCTCGTCCCTGATTCAACTTTCAAAGGCACTAACTCAAGTCACAGTAACACGTCTTATGGCACGTGCTCTAGAGACGCAAGCTATTCACATGCAAACACGAGCAGAACGCTCTAATAAACTAAAAGATAATCTTTTGTGATTTAAAAGTCAGGAAACGCCCTTTGATCACGCACATACAACGAAAGGAATTTCCTATTATTACCCTCTAATTTTTTTGCCAAAAAAATATATATAGGACAAGACTTGGGCATGTCTTGTTGCTTTAATTTTGTGGTACACATGAGGAGAAAAGTTTGCTTATTTTACATACATACTCACAAAATTATGGCTATGGTACATTCATTCAGGGATTTCAGGGGGGTATTTTCGTGGGAAGGCACGATTCGCTATTTATGGGACCAACGTTCCCCTTCGCATCTAATTGTGTTTCTAACGCGTGCTTGATGATACCACGCTTTGGTTACTTTTTGCTTATTTTCTCATTGGGTTGGATTCATATTTCGGGAGTTTGCTTCTTTGGCTGGTTCAAATGGGTATAGGTGTTTTATTGATGGGGTGGGGTGGGATTGAGGCTTTCGCGTTGCATATGGGGTTGTTTAATGCAATGTCGAGGTCGCTCCAGTGATATGACGGAATGCTTGACGATGTTGATGATTCAAATGGAGAGGATGATTATCTTGTTTTTCTTTTTTAAGTTCAACGGTTGATACATTGTGGGATGCACATAATGGGTGGCTTTGAGGGGGGTATGAGGCATTTCTTTTTTGAGCGGTACGTGCGAAGCTTGAGCGTGAGCGTGATTTTGGCGCGCGGGGGAGGGGGAGTACATGAAGTGGTGGGGGGATATTGGAAGAGAGATTGGGACAGAAGCAAAAGGCAAATGGAGAGGTTAAAAAGTGCAAAATATCGTAGGCGGGGTTTCTTTCGGGTGAAAGATGGCCGGTTGATATGGTACTGACATTGAATTGGCATGGTATTGAATGAAAGGAAGGGTATTGGGGGCCATTGAAATGGGATGGATGCACGGAACTGGGACAAAGGATCGGCTTCGGGATACTAAGCCTACCTACCAAAATACCTGGGCAGAGGTAAATGGTAGAGTAAGATAAGATGCAAAGCGCAAATAAAATTTATTGAATGAATCTGGATGATTGCGAAAGACTGTGTGAAACGTAGGGAAGATGGTGACAATGAAATCTCAACCGGTAGCTTTTTTAATAGTTGGATTGAGACTCAGATTGAATTGTACAGGAACGAAAGAAGAGAAAGGATTTGGCGATTTAGAATAAGAAGGTGGGTGGATTGATGAGTTTAAAGATTCGCGAGTGATAAATAAGAAGAGATGAGGGTGAGGAGGTAAGAGAGGAGGAGCGGGAGGAGCGGGAGGTGGTGAGGGGAGGAGAATTTAGAATATATATAAGTGATTCGTACTATGTAGTATGTATGTATGTACGTAAGAAGTTTAAGAAAAGTGTAAAGTTAATGAGACAAGAGAGGATAGTAAAAAGGATGGGAAAGAAATAGGCGGATTTTTTTGATTTTTTTGGCTTTTGGGATATTAGCATATGTGGTTGAGAGAATGAATGGGCGGGTGGCTATGTTTGTTTGTTTTGTGTAGTGGGGTGGGGTGGAATTTAGAAGAGGCTGATTTGGAGTTGGAGTTGGATTTGGATATAAAGGTTATGGAGGAGATTGCTAGATGGAGGGGTGAGATACTAATATATTGCATATTGTATGTTGTATGTTGTATGTTATGTTGAGAATTTGAGGGGGGGCGAGGAGGAGATGAAGAAGCGAGGAATATAATTAATAATTGAACAATTAACTGGAGAGAGAAAGAAAACGAGAAAGAGATATACATAGCTATAGATATCCCAATTTCCAATTTTCATCTCCAGCTTCTCACTATTCTATTCCATCCCATTCCATCCCATTAAAAATTCAAAGCATGGTAACTCTAACTGTACTCCAAAAAGCCAGCCAGATAGCTAGCTAGTTAGCTTCCATCCATCAATCAGTATCTCCATCTCCATCTCCATCAAACTCACAAAAATCACCCTCCTTCGCACCTCCCAAAACCGTCTCTTTTTCTTGCTCTTTCCTCATGCATAACCCTGATCGATCCATCTACTCCATCCCATTCTATTCTATTTAACATTCGATGCCTCTTTGGGTATTTCAGATGAGAGTATGCATTCAGCTTGATGACACTCTGAGTATGCAATTACATTCTTGCATTCTTACTTTTGTTCTTACTCTTGACATTGTAATCGCTACTACCGTATATTAACCTGTGAAGAAGCAAGCGAGTGGATATCCTTGGTCATATGAAAACTGATCGGGCAACTCATATAACTTTCCTTCTCCTGCTCATCCCTCTCTACTCCATCACACGCCATACATAGATTCGGGATGGTGAAGAAGTGTGGTATGGAAGAGTAACTTTTAATATATATATATATGCACATACCACACATATAAAGATACACGGTACTTTTTCTTGAGATTATTTTGATTGTGATTACTACTCTATCAATGCTCGAATGTAAAGCATAGAGGTCAAGATTCAAGAACCTGCACGAATTAACTTCCCTCTATAGTTTTTCATGCACGCCCGAAATCCTTCTAGGTCGGTCCATCTCACAATCTCCATCTAAACACTTGAAAGACTATCTGTCATCTGAAAAAATAACATGTTCTCTCCAGACAAGTGCATCGACCTAGAAGCCACTTGATAGCATTTGTTTCATTACAGAATCTTTCGGCCCTCTATCTCAGGGTTGGAGATCTGGAGTTCTGATTGTGGAAGCTCTTGGATTTTTTCTTTCGGGAACCAACGAATTATCATTGCACCATGAAGCCTTTATCAATACCCTAGAGTTCAAACCACGTGTATATCAATCATTCATCCACTGCACAAACTTCAAACTGCTCTCGGTTATTATGGAGCCGAGAGAAGCTAGCGGTGAAGAGAACCCTTGTGAAACAAAGCAGAAGAGTGCAAGCCTATAGGTACCAAATCAGCACAAATTGATGTGTGTAAGGTTACTGGAAACTAATCGACGTGCCCGTGAAGTCAAAAGACTACTTCCATTCTTGGCGCTTTCTTTCTTTGTCTTGCTGCCATTAACATGTTGTCAGAATCTGCACCCTACACAGAAATCGGTATGGTCGAAAAAAATAGGTGTATACAAATTGAAAATAGGACGCCCTACATAGACCTGTAGTAAAAGATAGTAATAACTTGAGGGATTTAGCAATACTCATTGGGTATATGCCCTTGATCAAGGACTAATGTATTTTGAATCTTGCTCAAGGATATCAATTTCGTAAAGTCTGATTGACGAATGTAGCATTGCGTAAAGAGATAATGCTGACAAAACGGGAAGAATTCCGCAGCCAAATATTAATGGAGAATATGGTGTAGCTGACTCGCAAAATCGAAATGGCTTACATGCATAAGCCCTTCTTACCAAAATCTCATATTCATTAAGAGCTTTCCATGACCCGCCACTATCCGGGAGCTATGCATTGAATGCATCCATATCCATATGGAGGCGAAAACTGCTCAACGCGCATCACTCCAGTATCAAACCAAAAAGCATGCTGCGCGAGATAATTGTCGTACATCTCAACCCCATTCTTGAAGCTTCCGCTCATTCCGCCATATTCGATGCTCGAGACATGGAATATGGAGGACAATCTTTATGCTAAAGATTTCTCTGAGTGGGGTTGAGCTTTTGGTCGTTGTACTAGGGCATAATATACTGGGGCACGTGGTCATTAACATTGGGGATCAATCCAAATCTTTGCATCACAGCACTCCTATTGGTTTTGGCACCCATGGTCCTTCCCAGCGCGACCAGCCTTTCTCTGTACTATTTGCAGAAGATTTGTCGTCCTTAGGTATTTGTATGGATGCAGCGGTAGTTTCCAAATCATGTTCCATCTTCAACATTCCCGCTCGGATATCGTTAAGATCTCGGGCGGTTGTATTGGGAACAGATGTGCCGTTGTTTTTGGGATATTTAGATTCTTCCCAATCAGATATCTTCTGTCGGAAATTGTGCGCTTGTAGTATCGTCATTGGATCTTCTAAAGACTCCTCCAGTTCACCTAGCGCGCGAAGAAGATCGTCTATCCCGTAGGCTTCAAGTCGATCCTTTATCATATTCAGATTGATCCCTTGGTCTTTCTGCTCTAGAACCCCTCGTACGAATATCTTGCAATCATCATCCTTTTCATCGATTGATAAATCTGCCCAATAAAAATCCCAAATCCACTTCAATGCTTTGCGCGCAGCTATTCGAAGCTTAGGAAGTGATGGGAGTTCTTCATGGGTGGCCTGGTGCCGAAGTTCGACGTATGTAGCTGGTAAACCGATGGTTTTCGCAATCGAGTACATACTTAGTTTGCGGCGTTTATCTTGATGACTATCGAGGAGGCCTGTAACGAAACTGTTGACCAAGCATAAAATGAATAAGCCGGATATCACAAGAGAATAGATTATGAGAAGACTTAAACGTACCGACAGAAAGCAGCAGAATAAGCAGCTCTCACACAATAGGATGAATTTCCAGGCACATCGTTTAAAATAGCCGAAGTAATGATCGCAGAGGACTCGACAAGATGCGGACAATTTCCTCGTTGCATCCAAACGGATATGAGGCATACGGCTTGTCGACGATGGGAATCATTAGGAGGGGTTGTCTCGGTGTTTTGGTAAAGCTTTTCGCGCACTTGGAGCAGCTCGCGACGCGTTCGCCAAGGCGTAATCACAAATTGAACCATAATGCCTTCGTATTTAGAAACTAGGTGGAGAAAGACGACGTTTGGGAAAAGCACGTAGAGGAAGGGTGGAGTCGTTGTGTTGGCTTGCGATTGTATGAGAAATGTTTGAAGTTTATCCAAAATCTTAATCAGAGCTCAATTGCTTGTTAGGATGCCTCAGGATGACAACGGAAAGTTTTGAGGCCACTACCCCTCCTTGTGATCTGAAAGCCGAAGTTTTAACGTTGAGAACAGTAATTACGTAAGGGTTAACAACTTTGCAATCCCAATTGAAGGGATAGCACGTGTATTGATATTCACGTGTTCACCAGCACTATTTAGTAGGGATCGAAGAATCTTATCTTGTCTGTTAAGTCCGAAAATTCATTCGGGGGTCTTAATATTGTGTTAAGCTATCTATTTACATATACATATCAACCTCTTGGGTAGATACTTTCCTTGTTGACACTGAATACAGTTGTCTAACAAGATTTTGACATATCCCATCCCAATACTGAGCTTGTGCTCATTCCAGTCATTGCTGACATGATCCTATAGTTTCCAATGCTCCAATATAGCTAATCCCAATATCCAATCCAGTCCAACTCCATCGCTAAATTTCAAAATCATAAAGTTTTTCCCATCCAAGGTTCCATGCTCCTTTCAATCAGATCCAGCCTGCATAATTCATTGCGTAACTTCCATCGAAGTCGGGGAAGGGCTGTGTGGTACCCATCATATAAGTGGTAGTGTCAGCCAGTTGTGTAGGTTTCTCGGGTGCGACTTCCTCCTCCTCTTCATCTTCCCCTTCACCATCCTCCTCGTCATCTTCGTCATCGTCCTTTTCGGCGGGTGGTTGCCATGTCTCCTCCAGTTTCAAGCCTTTACCAGCTGCTTCGGGTCGACGATAACTGTTGCCAAGAAGCTGTGACGACATCATTCGGTAGTTGTCAAGTTGAGGATCCGACAATGATAACTTGCAGTTGTCTGGAGTGTCGTACAATCCCATGCCAATCAACTCCTCTCCCTCTGGCTCATCATCAGACAGTGGATGATATGGTATCGAATCCTCTGGAGTGAAGGTAGGTTCAGGATGTTGAATAGGTAGAAAGTTATCTGGTGTGGGTGGGGCGGTACCATCCTCGAATCCATTTGCGGCAAAGCTGTTCCAGTCAAAATGTGAATACATTGTTGGATCTTGGTTGTCGTTTGTGTATGGAGCATGAACAGACATCGTATGGTTTTCTAATGGTGTTTGTTCTGGGGTGTATGTCTGATCGAGTGGGTATGAGGTAGGCGTGGTGTCGAATGGGTATGAGTCTTGATGATCCTCACTATAAGGCATTGACACAGGTGAAAAGCTAGAGTCTGGTGATCCGTATCCTGAGAAGACAGCTGGAGTTGAGGCATCAAAGTTGTAATACTCCTGTGAGTATGGGTATCCACTCGTAGATTGTACTGGTTGGTACATCTGTTGTTGTGTGGATGGGTGCCAACTAACGGGACGGTTAGATCTCATTGACATCTGTGTTGGAAGTCCATTGTTCGATTCCCATTCATTAGTCGCCATCATTTGTTGCTGTTGCTGTTGTTGGTTGAGCATCATCATCTGTCGTTGGTATGAGCCATCCGACATGAGAGTCCTTCGTCGGTTCTGTTTTATGGAGCAACGCGGGCTATTGTTGGTACTGTTTGGTTTGGTAACTCGCATTGGTGTCATATTTCTCTGTCCATTCGACAAAGACAATCGATTTCGAGACTGTGAAGGTTGTGCCATTTGTCTCGAAACATTTTCCAGGAACATGCGAACGTTATCATCATAACCCGTCATGTTCGTTCCATATGCTGAAGTAGCATAAGTTGAATCCATTTTGTTATATCGTACAAGAGAGAAGGTAGTTTGAGAGAAAATGTTTGCAAGCTGAGGGGTTGGTAGAGGTGTATAAGATAGTAAGTATATGAACTAACGTCAACTGGACGTTAGTAGTCGAAGTATCATAGCCTTGATATGAATTGAACTAGAAGAGAATACTAAACTTAAATTATAAGAAAGGAATCTACCCAATCTTCCATGTGAGGATTAAATATCGGCAGTACAAATTTGAAAGACCAATATGCAAGTGACTTACCGTAAGGTTGCGGTATGTCGTCTGTGTCATCTGGCTGATCCTACGAATGTGTAAGGATTAAATCATAGGGAATTTGCCGGGTCTGAGCTTCTTCTGGGGATGCTAGACACCAGGGCTTTGTTGGCGGTCAAAAGTCAAAGCCCCTGGCTTGCAACATACGCAGATTCGAAAAGCCAGCGGTACAAAGGAAGACAAGGGGGTAAGCTACATCCCGCGGCTGGATACATATCGCGTACGAGGCTCCTCCCCAGGTGTGTGTTAATCAAAAGGGTGAGTGCCAAATGATAAATTCACTTCCTAAACAGGAGGAACTTGCTTTGCGAGGAAGAAGGGCGAGAAAAGGCGGTCAGGTTGCATCAGCACAAGGGTGGGATGGATTTCCATTTTTCAGGGGTGTATATATCAAGTAGCCGACGGGGTCCAAAAATGCCAGATGCCACTCTTCTTGATGTGCTTTGCATGGGTGCGATGAACATTCAGCATAATTAGTATAGCGACCTAAGCCAAATATGTGGCCTTCCCGTACTGACGCAGCGCCTTTGGAAATTTTTAGATGTGGATATTTTCGATACTGTAGTTAGTGCACATGTTAAATTGTGGAATCTAGTTAAATTCTCGGCCCCATCGATGGTCCATCACAAAACGTGGGTAAGCTGGGCAAGCATTCCAATGGCTCCTACCTAAACTCCGTACTCCGTACTTGAAGAACCCCTCGGTCATTTAGTTAATGAGGAGGGTCATTCCATTGGGAAGCCTCGAAGGTTCACTGGTACTAATCTTGTGCTAACCTAACCAACTATTAAAAAGACGGCTCAAGCAACAGTAGCCTAATGAAGAGTACGTATTGCAGGTCGATACGATTAGGTAGAACCGCACAGGACAGGCAAAGCAGCACAATAGTACGAACAGTGAAATGCAGTGCTACCGACCAACTGCAATGTATCTAGACCTGGCATGGTCATGATACTTAGGTAGGTATCATGAAGCATCTAAGTGGCGAACACGACTCGTTCTACATACCCCATATCGTATCTAATACACACTACAACATGAATCTTGGCCAATATGTCTTTCCGAGCTCACCGCGTAATATTTTTTTCCTTCCCAAAGATGTGTATGGCATGAGCAATCAAATGAGCGAGCATATTGTCAAACAATCCTGTCAGATACTCCATATATTAAAATTCTGATGAAATGCAGATGGGGTAACGCACATTATTCTTTTTGCCTTATTGTATAACACCAACACACGCTATGTACGCTACGTTCGAAATTGGGAAAGAAGGCGAGACTTTTGACGGCGGAGAGAGTGGGGCAGCGGTAACGCGAGTAGCAGCAGCTAACTAAACTTATTTTGAGTACAGTCATAATTTGGGAATGGGATGATGCAGAAATAAATCACCGACCGTTCAGCATCCCTGCGATCCAGGTTTGCGTAGAAAAACTTTACATGTATTAGTCTGTGCTAGGGTTCGCTAAGTGAGGATAATGGATTAGATGTGGATGTCGATGGATCTTGCTAGGGGATTGCGAACAACCCATGAACCAGCCACCCAAAAAGAAAAACTACTCATCACGAAACATCCAATGATATGCATCTACCAGCATCAAAAAAGCCTCTTTCTGAAACTATGAGCCACAGTTCCATTAGTGTAATAAGTGAGAAAAGTTAAAGACTCAGATGGAACCACTTAAGGAACGAAATGATAATCTCAGGTGCGTCAAGAATTGTCAATCGTTATCCCATCGTCACGAAAGCATGATGATCTTAAAATATCGGGCATTGCCATTCCTGTTAGACGGCGTTTCTAAGTTTGAGACCAAGGCGCTCAAAATATGGATGTACGATGTATGGGAAACATATGCTAAATTCACCGCGGTAGATATTCTCGGATATCAATTTTCCATGATCCATGGACTTCACGGGCTTATGATTATCACATAATGCAAATGCACTATGCATATCGAGGCCTAATCAGTAGCCAGAAGGCAAAGCAATCATTAATGCACAGATTCAGTAACTTCATTGATGGAGCATGAACCCGCGGCGACGTACAAGCAAGACGCACAAGTACAAATTGCATGCATGTGCAATAATAACTAAGACCGGCATGTAGTAAGCAGATCACCCATAATAATGAGAAGTAAAAACGTCTTAGACCCATGCTCCATGTTGGCATGCACTGGTCGGAAGCAGTCTCGACGAGGCTTTGTTTGGTCATCGAAGGCCCTAAGAAGCGCTTGAATTCCAAGGTTGTGTTTGTTTGTCTTAATCGCCCCTTACCCCCTCGTTACAAGCTGTCCGAGCTTCTAGGATTCTTCAGAATGAAGCTGCCAAGCGTTGAGCTATTCGATACGTTCCCTACCTTCACGGAGCTTATATCGATTTGAAATACACTAAACACTAAATATGTTTCGCAAGGGGCATGACATCGAAAAAGCAAAGCACAATAATGCTACAACATCCAGGCGGTGAAACCGATTAGGTGTTAATTTGGCAAGTGTAATAGTCACCCACGTAATTGATTGCTTTTACCGTATCAAACCACAAATCCACGATGATCTATCTGTCCATTAGACAACACGCACGGAAATGGCGGCGAGAATATGGTGCTTGCTACCGACCTAGTTCCCACGCTCAACCTACCTTCATGCTCTCCCTCATGTGGAGTCACCAAATCAAGAATTAGGTGAAATTTTCTATTGAATGATTATCCTCTCGAGCTCTAATCCAAAAGGGGTCACAAACCGGAAATTCTTTGTCTAGTGTATCATACACTACATCTGCTTGTGCAACCACCCCGCAATAATCCCAGCTCACCAGTATATGAGCCGGGCCCTTGGAAACTTGTACTATTGCAGAAAAAAGGCTAGTACGAAATGAATCAGTATTATCTTGACTGCAGCATCTATAGTGCTAAGCCTAATGACGCGTAAAACGACAAAATTCATGATGATGCCAATGACTTTATTCGATAGGAGACTGCTTCACTAGTCGCCAAGGTAGATCTCATCCATGTGTCACTTTCTTCTGATTCCCACAGTTTCCCCTTGCTTTTCTCCTCTATTGTCGATCGTGTTTCTCTTACCCGTGCCACGAATTTCACATCCATATTTCCAAGGATGAAGATATTTGGAGATGACAGAATCTAGGATCTAGAAGTTTAGAACGGACCACTCTTGCGCAAGCAAGGGTCTGCTTACTTTACCACACTTTTTTTTTGGATCTTAAACGCTCGAGACATCATCATAGCACAGTGTGTGTGTGTATCCCATGCCGCATCCCTCGTCTCGCTCCGAACAGCGATTCAGTAAGAGAGATATGCCCGTCAGAAAATTTTGCACCCCAGTCGACAAGGCTGGGACTGGGACCGGCCTTCCTTTTTGGTTTTCTCACTACGCCTACCTCTTTCCTGGAGACAGGCAGCGGGTGTAAGCTCGGTTGCTGAAAAGGAATTGAGACCCTGGCGAATTTTTGAGGGATCGCTAGATTTGCTAGTCGACCGACCATCCTTTTATACTAACGCTGCCCTTCATGTAAGCTTCAATCTCCATATAACCAGGCGAGCTAGTAATCCTTTATGCTCCTTGAAGGCCCAAACTAAATACAGCATATTGACCGATATACCATCCTAAGGAGCAGAACCAATAATTGAACGCTATATAGTTTGCATCTATGATGACTTAGTAAGACGGATGCTCCAAATGAATCAAACCCGAGCATTATTCGAGCATCATCTCGCGCTGATCAGCCATCATAATTGATCCGATCTATTGTGTTAGACTTGGTAGGTTTAAAAACTTTCAAACTCGTAACCCACTCTCAAGTTAATCAATTCCCGCTCTGGTCATCGCACCCTTATGCGAGCCTTTTCGAAACCTTCAATTCCAACATACATCCATACAGCTTGATCCTCGTTCGCCGTGGCCGATGGGGATGCTGCGTATGCCCAGTACCAGCCGATCTTATTATTATTGCAACACCTTTATCAGTTATAGATGGTCTCGGCTTTCGCACCGTTGCAGACGCTTGCATCCTATCTCGGCCCAAACTCCTTTGGCTGGACCAGAGCGAAGCACACAGTAACAGAATGAGTAAGTTCGGAAAGTAAAACAGGGTAAGGTAAGCCAAGTTATGCCTGGCTTTATTAAGTGATGTGTTTGGAACGACCCCATCGTGTTACATTGAAGAGTAAACAAGTGAGTTAGCTTATTGTGCCCACCTGATAGGCAATCTAATACAGAGATGCCGGCGCGAGTGATGGAGATTACCCTCAAGAGCTTGTGGAACGAATGGCTGATTGATGGTCGATTACACACAGAGGTCAAAGAGAAACACGATGGTGATTTGTATTTACGGTGTTCAAACGTGTGTTGAACTTTCGTATTCTCTTCTTTTGCATTGATGAAACCTAACAGTTAGATTTCAATAGCTTTTGGGTTTCTCATCTAGATTGTGCTCGGGGCGTTTAGTATAGTCAAAAGGTAACAAGCATCACGAGAATCATCATCACCCCAGCACCGAAGTCGTCACAGCAGAACACTGTAATCAAAATTGATCGATGTGATACAACCTCATCATGTGAATGAAAAGCTCAGGGTGCTGTTCTCTGTTTCTGTTTATGGCGCGTGTTCCGCTCAGCACACTCAGCATGAAGTGTACGAACAGCACGGATACAAGACATTTTCAGCTGTCGATGAATCTCCATGGATGCGAGTGAAATGCAAACAACGGCCGGATGGAATGCAGCACACCAGCATTGATCGGAGACGAGATTTTTGTACCTGGTATCGTAGCAATCCATAGTGGCATCTCCATATCGAGATTCATAGGTAGGTTCAAGGGTAGGATTGTGGATAAGAGGGAATACGGCGCAAAAAGGAACGAATGATGTCTAGCTCGCGAGGCTAGGTGTGGAAAAGTTGGAGACCCTTGTTTTGACTTCGACGTAGTCTAAAGGTCCGCAGTAAGTTCCGCAAGCACTCTCCGAAGTTAATTAGATGCGTGAGTTTTGTGTAGCTAAAACGGAATTTCATGCCCAGCATGGTTTGATGCTTATTTACCAACAGATCACGACGAATGAATCATGTCTCGTGGATCTACAATCATGATGAAATTGTCCATGCTATCAATAGTTGAAATCGTCAAAACCCCTTCATTACCACTCGCTATCATTGGCCTATGCAGTTGTCTAAAACTTTGAAAACCAACAATGATCGCAAGGATAAATTCCGGGCCCGCGTGAAACTTAATGGAACCCGGTTGTCATGATGAACCTTACTTTATTAACCAAATCTAAATCCAGGAGATCTCTCGGTGCTCATGTGTTCCCCACCATTAAATATCCATGGCAAGGAAGTTGAAGGGAGGGATGGAAGTATCGAAGCCTAGGAAGGAGAGGGGCAGTGACAATGCAGCAACATTGAATGACTGGATTAGTGGCTGGCCAATTTCGACTTTTTCTCCGATAAACAGATGAGAGCCATCATCTAAGCGTTTCGACACGACACATGAGCCTCACGCACACAGCTGAAGCGATCCTCTACTTCATACACCATGGACCATAATAGTATAATAGAGTGGTGGACAATTGCTTACTAAATTACCAGCCTATGGTTTTAGTTTTTCTAAAAACATTGTGTAATGATAGCCATTAATAGTTACGGTACCTACCGGTTCTGCGGTAGTGTAGCGTCTGCTATATGTGGAGGTCATATCCTAGAGGTCTCGAACTTCTTTCGGTGATACTCGAGTACGAAAGTTCGAGCCTATAAGTGGTGATGAGCACAATTTACGAACATACGTGGTAGTGGACCAACACCATCACGAGCTTGGGTGGTGGCGGAGGTTGCAGTTCGTAATTCGTATCATATTCGATGAGGGGGGGTTCTGCTTGACAGGCTCAACAGTTTTGACAGGGAATAAGATTTCGATACTGTAATTTATAATGTAGGATTTTCACGGCAACGGCAAGGCAAGTAAGTATCACTATTGGATTTAGATTGGTGTACACCACCACGATAATACCAAGAACTCAGCCACACGACGATTTGACTCATGAACTGGATTCGAGATTGTTCGGTCTTTCTTGGTAGGCTCGGTATGTTTATATGAATGGTATGGATAGGTGTGCTTGATATGCCATATGGAATGGTAAATATAAATGAACATCGGATGAACGGTATGCCATGGCATGACTAAATTCCGGTGTACGCGTTCTGCAGCTTGGATAGCCTCTTTTCCGGCCTGAAATGGCATTCGTGTTTATTGATTGATTGAGTGAGTGGAAGGATATCGCCTGGTAAGATACGATGGAGCAGAGATGAGAAAATTCATGGATGGGTGTGCTCGAAAATGCTAATGCTTCCGAACTTCGGGATAAATGGTTGAATTCGATGCTGAAATGAACTCAATGTTACGACGTTATTGGAAATGGTTCAATGAAAGCAAGCAAGCGGCATCCTAACACTTTTCGTACGATGTATGGTTAAATTGACTGGTTGGTGACTGGGCGCTTTACTAAAAGGTTTCATTCTCACCGAGATTGATAGGATGGTTGATCGTCTCACTCAACTTTCTGTATGGATCATACGGAAACGAAGGAAGGTAGGGCGATAGTATAGCAATGCATGATCCGACGGGAGATGTTTCCAGTCGAGTAGATAGGCATGGCACCGAATGTCCTCTCATTACTGATCTCGTACTTCCTCTGCATCTCCCTGGAAGAAAGGAATTGGACTTGTGTCATAGAGTCGGAAGTGGGTTGGTTGTCACTAAGGGTGGGTGATTTTCCTACCCTTTGCTTTCTTTCGGTTGGTGAAAGGGTACGAAGGATGGGTGTTGGAGCGTTTTTGGTGCTGTACAACGCATCCGCATCCAAGATTCCAAGTGTGGACGCATTGGGCTATTATCGGTGTAGGCATCAGAGGTTTGCTTGCACAACTAGGTTGATGTAATCCAGGGGGAAAAAACTAGCAAGGCACGAGATCATGAGATTCTCTCTGTACAGGTGTGGGTTGCGTGGGAAGGAAAATAAATGTTTGCTTTGAAAATTAGATGAAAAAGCATCCAGATCCAGAAATCGTAAATGCAAGGTCCAACTCCACACACACAGGCATACGCACACTTATACGGTATACACAGGCTGTAACAACGATTTCATGGTTAGGATGTATATGGATGAAGCCGATGTGTACAAACTACGAAAGTATATGTGTACTTCCGAACGGAGCAGGCGATAAGTCAATCTATTTGATCATCACCATCCTTCGTAGCTTCAATCTAGGATCTCCTTCCATTTTCATTTGTACTCGGGGCGATGATGGGCGGGACATGGTCTTGATACAGTCGTCTAACTACGTATTGCAGTGCTGCAATGCTGCGTCGTTTGCATCGTTAGCATTGCCGTTGGACTGCATTAGATATGTATTCGGCTGAGGGGTGAAGCGACGATGAAGGGGTAAGGGAAGAATGTCTAATTAATGATACCCTGACATGAAAACAGGAAGGTTTGCGTAGTATGCATAGAGATTAATATACATGAAATACCTATATGAACTACATGATTCTAATTTTAAAGAATTCAAATGCCATACTCGTCCTATGCCTCCTGCATTCATGTATTGAAGAGGCATAGCCATATTTATTGACATTTCACCGTTCCTTATCAATAATCCTGACATTGTTGGGTGTGGGGTGATAGGCGGCCTGTGTATTGGTCAACTGGCTCGACAGGTACACCAATGGTATCAATCCAAAGCCTACATGCCAATGTTCATTGTAGTGAGGTAATCAATGACATGCATTTTGAAACTTCATGAGTTGGATTGAATTGATTTCATAATCATGGATTCAAATTTTCAGAGAGGACTATCACGGATACCACAAGTCAGAGGAAGTCGAAGTTTTAGTAAAAAATCCTAAGTAGACCTTTACCATGGTAAATTTATTTCATAGCAATTCAATGAAAGAGAGCTCCTGAATTCGTACATTCCTCAGTAACTTGTCACATTATGAGGGGTAGCTGTTAGAGCGTCATTGCAAATTCATATTCCAGCTTCCAATTTGTGTTGTCCCACGAGAATTGATCCGAAGACAACACAATACAATTGAAAGAGTAAGAATTGATAATCATCGAACAGATGGCCAGTTCAGCACCGCCAAACATCTCTCTTCCAAGTAGGGATCAATTTGATGCTCACGATGAAGTATGCCATAGCAATACGAGAGCCTGCGAGTTCAAGATTGATACCGCATTAACTAACGTCGGCAGGGTCATTCAAGTGCAAGTGAATCAGAGTATCAACATGCGTTGGAGGTAAATTTATCTCTCATCCTCTCTCCCATCTGCGAAATCATTGGAGCTTACGAGACACCCTCTTCCCGCAGGTAGTTTTCGATGCTCAAAATGCCCATCGTAGGAAATCGTCTCTCGTAACGGCCGATACACCTGCAGCCACTTTCCAGCGAAGAAAGAACACAGAATGTTATGTACACTCATTGCTCGAAAGTCAGAGGAAAAGCGGGAGGGCGTCGAACAGTGGCTTGGAAGGAATAGCAGAAACTTTGGCTTCACGCAGGATCGCAAGCGGGATGGATGAAATTGATGACAAAGAAGATGCAGTGGTTGATACAAAAATGCATATCCATGAAGAGGAAAGTTGTGGCCAGGTCGATGAAACTTCTTGGAGAGATGATATCAAAGCGAAAGATTCGGCACAGCCAGCTGAAGATGATACAAGTGGGAAGGTACAATTGCAAGCTGATGGTGTGGATGCGGGCGCGACGCATAGTAGACTTCTTACAAAGAAACAACTTTCGGACATGGCTTGGGGAGTGAGGGAATTGAGTAAGAGGCTGGGTAGTATCAGGTTGAAGCTGAAAGTTAGAACGGTTTTTATCCTTACAAAGGCGCATGATGAGAGCTTGATTGCGAATACGAGGGAGGTTACTAGATGGCTTCTAAGTCCAGAAAGACAGGTCAGATATACGGTTTTCGTCGAGGAAAATCTACGGGATAGTAAAAAGTTCGACGCTAAAGGGCTACTGGATGAGTTGGAGGAGGCGGAAGAAGGAAAGATTAATGGTGATAAACATAAGAGGCTGAGGTACTGGTCATCAAACATGTGCAGGACGAGACCTCACACATTTGATTTTATCGTCACCTTGGGCGGCGATGGGACAGTTCTATATGCAAGCTGGCTGTTTCAAAGAATTGTACCTCCAGTTTTGAGTTTTGCACTGGGAAGTCTGGGATTTCTCACCAAGTTCGATTTTGGAGATTTCGAGAAACAATTGACCACTGCATTTAGAGATGGAGTCACTATCAGTCTCAGGTTAAGGTTCGAAGGTACAGTAATGAGGAGCCAGACGAGGAAACCCAGAGTCGTCAAGGATGGTGAGAATGGCGAGAATGGCGAGAATGACGATGAGGACACAACGCCGGAACGAGACTTGGTAGAGGAGTTAGTGGGCGAGGAAATGGGAGACGAGAGAACTCATCGACCAGATGGTACATATGAGATTCTCAATGATATTGTGGTTGATCGGGGACCAAATCCCAGTAAGTAAATATCACATGACAGTGAACAACTTTGGTCAGCAAGGACTAACAAGCAAAAGCCATGTCTTCTATCGAGATATTCGGTGACGATGAACACTTCACGTCCGTCCAAGCAGATGGTGTTTGCGTTGCCACTCCCACTGGCTCCACCGCCTACAATCTCGCTGCCGGCGGCTCCCTCTGCCATCCTGAAAATCCCGTCATCCTCGTATCAGCCATCTGCGCACATACTCTCTCATTCCGTCCCATCATCCTCCCAGATACTATTGTACTTCGTCTTGGTGTTCCATATGATGCGAGAACCAGTAGCTGGGCGAGTTTTGATGGGAGAGAGAGGGTGGAACTGAGCCCGGGCGATTATGTGACGATTAGTGCTAGCCGTTATCCGTTTGCCAATGTGATGCCTCAAGGCAGGAGAAGTGAAGATTGGGTGAACAGTATCAGTGGGAAGTTAGGATGGAATACGAGACAGAGGCAAAAGGGGTATAAGGAGTGGTCTACGTGAGGATTGGTGTATTTGTTTATGGTGCAGAAAGGGGTTTCGATATTGGCTGGAGATATTGAAAGGGGGAAAAGGTGAGAATGGGTTATGATATATAAGATATGGTAGGAATTGGCGGTGGCAGTAGCAATGATAATGGAGTTATCCAAAGTTGAGTAGTATTATTGCGAGATGTTTGCCCCAGCTAAGACATCATTGTCAATGGTTGCTCCTTTTTGCACATTCTTCTCGTGGGTGAATGAGACGACAATCCACACCAGCCACGAATCTAGAAAAATCAAACCAGTATTTGTTGACTTCACCGCTGTGTGACTTTGAACCCATAGCTATCTGATCTTGCACAAGTGGTCTGATCCAGGTTTGGTCTGCTCAGCCTCCATTCTCGATGTGTATAAATGTATATCTCGGCATGATCCCTTTACATACATTTATCTCCAGAAATATGCAAGCACAATAGGCCCGCAAAACCTCGATCGTCCAGCATTGCAAAAGCCATGGACATTGCCCATGGAATAGAAAGGTGGATAATCATTATATGTGTTCATAATTGATCTTAATCTGTATGCTACACCAATATATGCAATCTCAATACTGAAAAGATGAGTTTGTTTTGTTTTGTAGTTCTGCATGAACTTTTTGAGCGATCAAATTTTGATTTTATGGGGTTTAGTGGTCTTGAATGTCATCATCCCTTAACATCTATCACGTCGCTTCAAGAAGATCAGATAAAAAAATCCATGGCCGATATTTCTTATAAAAGCATGCTTAAAAACTGGAGCCAATGACACTTTTGAATTGTGGAATGGGCTATAAAGGGGTTCTCGTGTATGCCGGTACACTATCATCTAATGGGATCGTAATTCATCTAATGGAATCGTATTTGCCCCACACTTTTTTTTTTTTGGTAACCATTAAATGCTCGTATTGGTACGTGATGGAATCAAAGTGTATATAAACCGGAGGATTCGTGATGTTCTACATATTCAGTTTGTAGATCAACATTCGCTCGCTTTACTCAATCGTTTTCCATAGTTCAGACAATATGAGTACTTTCACTTTGCTTGCCTTGACGGCTGCTGCTTCAGCGGCTGTTTTGGAGCTGCCAGTTCATATCCAAAATACATATGTATGTTACACTATTTTGACCCCGAAATGGACACTAACAAGACTTGTCTCTAGTCCTCGGTAGAATTTGAAGTTGGTACTCCAGCAAAACCATACAGATTCCTGTTCGATACCGGATCCACCACTTCCTGGGTCAATGGTCGTAATTGTACAGACACTTCATGTCCCAACATTAGCGGATTCGTCCGAACTCAATACAATGAGTTGAATTCATCTACATCTGTCGATTTAGACCAGTATGCCAGTATTCCATATATTGACGGTGATGTTCTCGCGGGCAATGTATTCTCTGATGTATTTTCCGATGAAAAAGGAACGTTGAGCTGGAACCAAACTTTCATGGCTGCAGATGATAGTAGTTGGCGTTTCATCACCGCCGATGGATTCCTAGGCTTGGGTTTCTCCTCGATTGCGGAGAACAAGACGAGCTCGCTTGTGGAGACTCTTCTTTGGGAGGACAAACTTGACGAAACTCGTTTTGCTCTTTTCTATGGAACGAATCTCAACGACACCGGTGTTCAGGATGGTGTTTTGACGATTGGTGGAAGTCATGAAGATGTTTATGTCGATGGAGAAGTAGTATATATGCCTCTCCGCGTGGAGAGCCCATACGAGCTCTGGCGCGCACCACTCCGCTCCATCAACGTTCTTGCCGCTCGCGAGAATTCAACTGTAACCGTGCATAACGGTAAACTTCCATCTACAGATGCACCAGCAAATACCTGGCCTAAAGCAAACACTACCTGGCCCATGTACGGCGCAGGGACTACCGTCTTCGACACCGGCGCCGGACGCATCTCGCTTCCCTCATCCATGATCGGCGCCTTTTATTATAATCTCGGTTGGAATATCACGAAATTGATGAATGGGGAAGAAAGAATGCAGTGTGAACATTTAAACAGCACGTGGGCCGTTTCCTTCACATTCGGAGAGAGTAATGATGAGAGTAACGATGTGACATTTTCAGTCAGGGGCGATGAGTTTTTGACACCGGGTGAACAGTGCATGCCACCTGTTGATGACAGTGGCTCAGGCACCTTTTCTCTTCTCGGTGCTGATTTCTTGAGAAGACACTACTCTGTCTTTGATTTTGGTGGAAGCAGAGTGGAAGACTACCAACCTAAAATCGGTTTCGGAAAACTTAAGGAAGAGTATGATTATCTCAAGTAGTATATATCGCCATGTGTAATTTGTCAGAAGATGGTAAATAGTTGACGTTAGCAAATCTTTACATATATCTTTTGTAATGGAATCACAAATAATATGAATTATTCAATCCTATCTATGTGCAATCTTTCAATGGAGTATGTTCATATATGATGCAACTTACTATCTTCTCCTAAATCTTTAGTTTCTTTAACGGTGCAGCTTTCCATACAGAGAAATGAGATGCCAAGTCAATTAGATTTGAGTTTCTCCATTTGTGCTCTCTCTCTCTCTCTCTCTCTCTCTCTCTCCAGTTTTTGAAATCTAGTCAACTATACTTTAAAAACCATCTGGTTCTAGTAGAAAGCACCAAAACAACAATAAACCTACTCGGCTTGCGTTGAACCAAGTCTCCCAGACCACAATACATTGTTAACCTATGTGCTCATTCAGAATGCCCATCCTAGATTCTCTAATGGAGAACCTCCAATGCTCCAACTCAACCCCCACCCCCCCCTCCCCCTAAACTGAATCCCTTCTTGCCTCACAAACCCAAGTATCCAACCGCGTACAACCATGAGAATGTATTGCAAACTTCGATATTCAATGTCTTCACCATCATCAATGGCGAAAAACATGCATGCATCATTCTTGAATCTCGTATAATTCTGAGATTTTCTAAAGTAGCTCGATCAATTTCTCAGTACTTGCCTGTCGATTCATGCACTCAGATGCAAAGGAGTAATAAACAAAGCGTAGCTAATAACAAGAAGACTAAAGATTCGATACTCTCAAGTATAGTAGCCGACAACCACAGTGAGAAGGCCAACGAAAACGTTTACAAAGGCTTAACACTCGCTGGAGACACTAGATTCCCTTCTTTGTGCAGATAACATGCATGCTGACACAAGGCATCTTGAAGGTAGTCAGAGGTGTAGATCATTTTAGACAAGATCGGGAGGATCTGGGTATACACTCTAGACGTAACCTGATTCTTATGGATGGATGCCTTGCATTATTTACCCACTTCGGATCTAGGCAGGATGAGGTCAAGATGAGGGCGTGCAGAATCACGCATGAAAGTGACAATGAACAGTGAGGCATTGGGAAAACAAGACGCATAAGAAGTTACAAATTTAAAACCATATCAAATGATGAAATTTGATGGTTTCAAGTGTACATTCATTCATAGATTTCGCTCTATATTTCGTGATTTGCCCGCTAACTCACCTTACAAGATATTTGAATCTTTACTTACTTCATTTGAGTATGGCGCCAAATTTCACTTCCTGCAGAATTCCGACATCTCCTCATGTCAGCCCCTATCCAGCCATTGGTCTACAATTCCCCATTCACCCCATTCCCCACCTCTTCTCCATCCGCACCCTCCTCCTTTAGAACCCTCATGAAGTCCTTTACCAACTTCTCATGACTTTCCTGCAAGGTTGTCTTTATGAATCCCATCAACATCCTACTCGCCCTCACAACCCCCTTCTCCTCGAGCACCAATCTCCCCTCCCCAAGCATTAACGAGCTTTCCCCCGGCCCCGCTTCTCTCACAATCCACGACGTCACACTATGTACCCCCATTGGCGCATGCGTAACACTAACCAATCCATCTTCGCGATCTTGGAGACTCGATGTATAAGTGATTTGATCGGGGACAAATCGTTTTGCCCAGCCGCCTCGCCATCCTCCTCCATTGTCTCCTTCCGAGGCGGCGGACATATCATCTGTTACTTCCCAAATTTCACAGGGACAAGAAGGGCTTGGCTGGAGGGATGGGGGCTCGGTTTTGAAGAAATCGACGGCAAGGATATGCGTGGGTGGGAGGAGAGTGTGGGCTGTTACTAGGGGGTTCAAGCTTATCATTTTCGCATGGTTGTGTAGTAGAGAAAGCACCTGGGCCTTTGGAATATGAGGAGGAATAGGGGTGAGAGTGAGGGTTTGGTGAGTTGTTGTGAGAACTGTCCGGTAATATTAGTTGGCAAGGGGCTTGTGGCGGAAGGGAGAAGTGATACTCACAAGACATTATGCCACGCTGAAATGGTATTATATTGGGATTAGGATTAGTAAGTTGAATGGCTTATCGTTCTAGCTCAACTAGAAGCTCAATGTGTTGCGGTTGAGATGTGGTTGAGATTGTCCTTTCGGGGTCGATCAAGTTGTTCGTGTTCGCAACGCGGATTGTTTCAAAAGCTAAAGCTAGAGAGAGCCACCTCGCTGACGAGGATGAACCGAGACAGGTTTTTGGAAGAAAGTTTTACTTACCGTATTGAAATGGTTGAATACTCTGTGGAAATGGCTTACCTCTCATGTTTGACTTCGGAGAGGGCTTTGAAGAAGAGCCTTCCGGAAATGTTCGCTCTCTAACTCAAGTAATAACTCGGAGGGATGTTGCTGACTTCATTTGGAAGTTTTCAACGGTGTAGAAGCTGCATAAACACCTCAAAAGTTGGAGCTTTATTAGAGTCGATGAGAAGAGAGTAATCTCGACTTAGAATTCAGAATTGAATCAGAGTACATGCCTTCATTTTTTCTCATTGCAGTTACGAGTTGTGAGATTAGACAGGCGGCGTTCTACTGTTATAAAAGTATATATATATATGGATCAATTCAATACATCTCCAGGTTTCCAAACTTCGTGAAAGACCATGGACGGAGTTATACTTCGATGATGGCCGATCATCACGTGATACAGATTCACCCAATCTCGAGCCAGTGTCACCCACTCTGCCGCTCTCCCACTTTCTCCCCCAGGCGGAGTCCCCACAACATAACAACGAGCTTTTTCAGCTTGCATATTGTTATGGGGCTGAGATACACACTAGACACAACCAGAGAAAGACTTTCAATTCCCAATCGTGTGCGAGAACATATCTCATATCTCTGCCAACGACCTGAGATGGAAATCCTATGGCAAAAGAAAGACCTACATTCTGTCTGTAAGGCCCCATTTGCATGTAACGTTGCCCCCAGTCGCATTTCTTGCATGACCGAGAGATCTAGAGAAGCAAGTATGATGATGATGATGATCAGCTGCAACGTGCTGTGCTTGAGCCTTGAGTGTCCCGACTTTCGAGAGTACTTGTTTAGGAGCTTAAGTAGCTAACACGGATCGACGTAAGCGCTCCTTCCAACAAACGTATCGGCTACCGCTGTGCCCCTGTTGTGTACCCGTACCAACCGAACAATCTCCTGATGTAAAAAAGAAAAGAAGGGCATATCTAATATCTATCTCATCAAAAGTCACGACTCGATCCACAACTCGGATTCATCTCCGAAGCTCTGCGGCCTGAGGGAATCGAGACTCCTTCGACTTGTATGGAGATAACTAGAACAGTAAATTTCGATCATCCTGCTGACAAGAAGAGCATCCAATTTTTCAAATGAAGCAATCACGGTATCTTAAAGATACCATGAAATTACAATCAATTACTTGCCACAACCATTCCTCGTATCCACCACGGAGTAGACCCCCCAAAACAGCACATCTCTGTATTTCTGTCCTCTCACACTTATACCTCGGCTTTCCTCGAAATTCAGATCATCTCACCGTCTTCAGTATCTTATTCATGATTCGTCGTTTTTCTCCCATTCTTTATATTCAATACCAATCTAGACACTTTAGCGAAACAAAGTTCGAGGACCCACCCCCCTTTCATTCGACGGAAAAACTTTCTCCAGTAACTTAAAATTCGAAGAACGGATATCATGACACAACCAACAAGCTTTATTATTGCTTGTTGACATGGACTGAATCGTTAGATCTGAAAATTTTCTAGGCATCTGGGTATGGCTTATGAGGCTTTAAGTTAACCGCCAGGAATCTTGAGCCACTACCGTCATCAAGTGTTTTGATGGAGATCTTTGCTTGTTTCCCTATAATCTTATGACTCTCACTACTTCTGGAAAAAGGCGTACCATTCAGGCTATATTACATGTATGATACCAATAGAGAACCTACAGCTGTTCCGGGAAAGAACTTTACAGAAGCGATATTGTTGTTTCGGGCCATGTGTTCGGGTAGAGTAGCTCGAGTACCAAGTAAACAACTAATGAGCTCTAAAAACTAGTCTTCCCCGAATCCCCAATCTCTCCACAAAAATGGAAGGATCCACCAACATAATTTTCGACCCAGTTTTTCAAAACAACAAAACCGCTCGACTAGTTGGCGCGCAGATGAGCTCTGACAAGCGCCGATCAAAGTCTACTCTAGGTGGAAAGTGTTTTATTGCTTATGCCCTCCCATGCTCAGAGATCGTCGTTCATACCGCATACCTCGTGTGATACTGATGGGGCCCTGGGAAGGCGTTATGCCTGCATCTCATTTGATGATACCCAAAGAAATCTTACTGTTGATCAGTACCAGTCTTGTCAATTTTGGAGACAGAAAGCTTCACTCTTCGAATCATGTCAACTTTATATAATTGAGAAATACTGGTAGCAAGTGAAATCCAGATTAGCTGTCAAATGGCGGGGAAAGAGCAACCCCAAAGTCTTTCCAACCCATCAAACCCATTTAGCAAGGACATACCCCGGGATGATTGACGTTCGAAGGTAAAACTTTGGGAGGATCCATAACTAAGATTCGGCCCTTCTCTTTCAATCCACTTGCTATATCTCCAGATTCCATTATTCCAACATTTTTCGTGCTCCATTATTACCCCAATCCTTCACTTCCTTTCTCTATATAAGTCTTTGTGTCGATCACCAAGACTCTCGCTGTTCCTTTCTTCCCTATCAATTTCTATCCTGCCTTGAAGAAGGCCGAATACTATTTTACTGTGTACCACACCTCTACTATCAGCATAAGAAAAGGTTTAGTTGCCTGATCACCAATAAACAAGATGATTATCGGTAACGTCTACTTCATCGCGGCCGTGGCCGTGGTGGGTGGTGCTCTATTCGGTTTCGATATCTCGTCTATGTCCGCTATCATCTCAACTGAGGCATATTTGTGCTACTTCGATCAAGGAGGAATTGTTAATGGTAAATGCACTGGTCCATCTCCAGATGTTCAAGGTATGAAGAGATTCCTACTCTCAATTGCCATTGTAGCGAAGGCTAATTTGATACAGGTGGTATCACTGCTTCTATGCCCGCTGGAAGTTGGCTTGGAGCTTTATTGTCCGGGTATATCTCAGACATGTTTGGTAGAAAGAGATCCATTCAAATTGGTTCCATCATCTGGTAAATATTCCCAGTTTTCATATTTTACATGAATATCTTGCCTAACAAGTATTCGCAGGGTCCTTGGCTCAATCATCGTTTGCGCTGCCCAAAACATTCCCATGCTTATCGTCGGACGTATCATCAACGGTCTCTCGGTTGGAATCTGCTCCGCTCAAGTTCCCGTCTATATTACCGAGATTGCACCACCATCTAAGCGTGGAAGACTCGTCGGTTGCCAACAATGGGCTATCACCTGGGGTATTCTCATCATGTTCTACATTTGCTATGGTTGCTCCTTCCTCAAAGGAAACGCTGCTTTCCGTATCCCATGGGGTCTTCAAATGATTCCAGCTGTCTTTCTTTTCTTTGCTCTTTTCTTCTTGCCAGAATCTCCAAGATGGCTCGCTAGAAAAGACAGATGGGAGGAAGCTCATCAAGTCTTGTCTCTTGTCCATGGCCGCGGTGACGCCAACTCCCCATTCGTTGCTAAGGAATTGGCTGAAATTAGAGAAGTCGTTGAGTTCGAGAGAGCCAACGCCGACGTTACCTATATGGAGTTGTTCAAGCCCAATATGATTAACCGAACACACATCGGTATCTTTACTCAAATCTGGTCTCAACTTACCGGCATGAACGTTATGATGTACTACATCACTTACATTTTCACTATGGCTGGTTTGGGTAGCAACGTTCTTTTGCCTTCCTCGATTCAATTCATCATCAACGTCGTCATGACAATTCCTGGATTGATCTGGGTTGACAAATTAGGTCGTCGCCCCGTCCTTTTGTTCGGATCCATCTTGATGTTGATTTGGCTTTTCATCAACGCTGGTATCTTGGCTACATACGGAACAGTCCCATACGAGGGACAATTCTCCAGTGCCGCCGAATCTATTTCTATTACCGGAGCACCATCCAAGGCCGTCATTGCTTGCACCTACCTTTTCGTTGCATCATATGCACCAACATGGGGTCCAGTTTCCTGGATTTACCCACCTGAGCTTTACCCTCTCCGTATTCGTGGAAAGGCAGTCGCTCTTTCTACCTCCGCTAACTGGGCTTTCAACTTTGCTCTTGCATACTTTGTTCCACCTGCATTTGCCAACATTAGATGGAAGGTTTATGTCGTTTTTGGAGTCTTCTGTGTTGCTATGACCCTTCATGTTTACTTCGTGTTCCCAGAAACCAGTCAGAAGCCTCTTGAGGAGGTCGAGGAGATCTTCGATTACTCAAAGCCTGGAAGCATCAGATTCTTGGGTACTCCAGCCTGGAAGACAGGCGTTGATAAGAGAGCGGGTCGTTTGGAGAGAGGAGAATTCGATGCTGAGGACAAACTTGGTCCTAGTGTTGCTCATCACGACGGTGTTACAGCTGTTAATGAGACTTCTAAGTCTGAGTTGTAGACTGGAGTTGAATGGAATGAAGTAGAATAGGTGGGTGGAATAAATGGAAGAGATGGAAAGTTTAGAGGTGCTAGCCGAAAGAAGGCATGGTTTAATGATGGTGTAAGATTCATAAGTGGATTTATGGGCATTGGTAGTTCGCTAACTTTGCTTGATGATTGAGAATCATGTGGAATGATGGATGTATGAAAATAGGAAGACGGATATTAATGATGGGATTTCATGTGAAGGAAAAGATGGGTAGGAGGATCATTGATACCCCAGATATATATGAGAATATGAATATCAGAATATTGTTTCTTGTTACTTTGTTAATATTCCCGCGCGCAATTGTGTAGATGTTTGATGATGGTGAATGAATCGGACAGACAAATATTTAGAACGAATCCAGTGGAGGAATATTGAAGTTAAACAGGAAAAGTAAATCAATCTAGGCCAATCTGTATTGTTTTTTACTTATTTCCAATGGGATAAGTAAATGAAGAACGCCAAGCAGTCAAGATTTCTTCCCGCAGTGGGCTTAGGTAGGTAGGCGTATGAAGTAAGTCTAGAATAGCGAAAATACCTACTGAAAACTCAACCCATTGACCGTAGTTGGTTAGAATTGGGACAACGAGTGATAGGAGAAAGAAGGATAACACAGTATTATGGTGAACTTTCTACGAGATTTTGCATATAGGAATGCAGAGAGAGTTGATTTCCTTTACCTTTCGAGTTCAAATTCAAATTCAGATTGAAAATGGATAATTGTTCTAGTTGAGTAGTGTGAGATCTGAGCGACCCTATTTTTCAAGCAATCGAATTTTCTTTGATAATAAACATATAAGAGATTGAAATGTTGATTAACTAAAATATCTGTGTGAATATACATACCTCAGGTGGATGGCTTCGTGCCAACGGCCTTTGTAGTTACACTTAAGCGAAAGCGATGACTAGCGCTTTAAACCGAATACGACTTGACACTTAGAATCCAATCGTAGATTCTACGTCCACTGTATGCTACTCAAGTTAATATGTATAATAAATAAATAAATAAATAAATAAATAAATAAATAAATAAATAAATAAATAAATAAATAAATAAATAAATAAATAAATAAATAAATAAATAAATAAATAAATAAATAAATAAATAATACATGTGTTTACAATTAAAGGAGCAGGTCAGTGGAATGTTTGTATTATCTACTATATAGAATTTTATGTGTTGATCCAAATATTATTAAAAGGAATATAATTATATATATGGATTAAAGACGCATCTATTATGTCTTTTCAATAACACATATTAACATCAACATTTTATTTGTTATTTAAAACGTTGGTTTTTGGAGTATATTTAGCTTTTCGAGTTACAGGTATAATACTTTCTTTTATCAATATAATTATTGGATTTCATTGAAGTGATAACTATTTTAAATCCTCTATGATATAGTGCTGAGCTAGGAGAGGAATCTGAGATGAAAGGTGCATTAGGTATTGATGTATAAAAGAGTGTTATTTTAGGTATTCGTTCCACAATCTGAAAATCAAAAAAGGTCATTTAATAGACTCTCATCTACTTCTCAAGATGTCTCATCCGTTCCAATAGCCGAATCTCGATATTGAAGCACAGTAACAGTGCTGCTTACTCTTTCTAAGTCTTTAGAAGCTCAAAATTCCCTTCCGACTCGTTTCTTTTCTACTTTCAATTGCCCCCGTTCTTCTGACTTCTTCTTTCTATCCAAAGCCACTTCAACAGCAGCCTTCTCCTTTGCTTTCCTAGCGTCATCAATTTCAGTATTCAATATAATTTTTTTTATTTTGAAACTTCCAGTAGCGTATAGAGTTCTTTCAAATCCAAAGTGACCCCTAGGAAATGACCCAACATTGGCAATAGTGGTGGTGCTTGTAGTAATGATCTTGATGTTGCCTCGATTTGCTTCTCCGACTCGATAATCTCATGAATCTCCGACCAGTATCTCGCCGAATATTTTCTGTCCCATTGTGCAGATGAGTTGTAAGTTAAGCATCTATCGGCCACATAGTCGCCGTCGTTAAGCAATATCCTTTACATTGCTTGATTTCTGAGTTCTTCTGTCTGAACATCCTCCATTCTTTTCATTTCCTTTTCATTCTCGGCGATCTTAATTTATTGCTCTACTCGTTCATCCTCCACTCTTCTCAATTGCTTCTCACTCTCCGTGATTTTCTTTCTTCCTCTGCCTTTTCCGTTTGATTTGATTCTTTTTCTTGGGCATTTTAACCTGTAGTCTTTTCACCTCCTGCTCATTCTCAACGATCTTATGACCCTGCACAGCTTGTTAATTCTTCATTCTTCTCAATCACTTCTGATTCTTTGTGAGTTTTCTTTTTTGCTCTGCCTTTTCTGTTTGTTGTGTTTCTTTTTCTTCAGCATGTTCAATCTGCAATCTTTCTATTTCCTTCACTCCTTCCTCAGCTAGTTTAATTCCATCTACGAGCTTATGTAACCCGTTCTCAGGCAGCTCCAATTACCTGCAAAGCTTTCTTCTCAATATATCTCCAAAGAGTCGATTTGGTTTCCATAAGATATCATTCGAGACCTCAACGATGGCCTCTACTTAGCCGGCTAACCGTGGACTGATGTTCCTGGACTCGGCATTTCTAGCGAACGTCTCATACATCAACTTTCCATCTTTAATATAATTGGTATTGATTCTTGTCACTGTGGTTGTAAAGCCTTCTCGAGGGTTAAGACCTCAACGAAGTGCCTGTAATCGGACATATCTTCTCGATTACTTTGAAGAAAATTGTCGGCTTAAAAATCTTAAAAGTGATTTCTAATGTAATATGAAAAGTGAATAGTTGTTTGGGCTGATTCTTCGGTTTCGAATTCGATGTATGGTGGAAAATTAACATTTTACTCTGAAATTAACCATGACTCTTCTAATATCTCGCCCCTTTTTAGTACAGTCTAGCTTCCCTTTAAATTAATTTCTATTACTAACAGCCCTAAAACAGGAAATTAAATATATTCCTCTTTATATTCTCTCAAAATATACCCTCCCACTATGGAATGCACCTTCCCACAATAGAATCTATCATAGAAGTTAATGGGCATAAGAATAAAACAAATATGAATTTTAAAGTATAAGAGAAATTAAATGATATACATAAGGCATGAGAGTAATTTGCTGTAGAATATATTAGAGTGAAGCTATGAAATTTGTAATGTTAGGATTAGACTGAAAAAAGAAGAAGATATTGATTTTGTTCTAATGTATTGAGCTTACCCAATCAAGAACCTCGATCCCAACGCACCCATTCATCGCTCCTTGCTGACGATCAGTTACAAATTATCCGGACTGGGGAAGGCAGGTACGAGAAAAACTGACCAACTGCGATGAGAGGAATCTTCACAACTTCGGAATCGCCACAAGATCAAAAGGCCAGATTGTAGCCCAACATTAAAAGCTTTCAATTTACGAAGCTGTCTATACCATCTAGTTAACAAAGGTTGCAAATTCTCCAAGTCACGAGCGTCGAAAAATCAGCTTTTGATCGGAAAGAGCTAGCTACTCAACCATCATATGCATGATACATGATTTGGAATCCATACGCTCTGAAAGCTTCCAATGCCCAGAGTTCAGATGAGATCATTTGTATGAATTTTGACGTGATAGTGGACAGCCAAGGATAGACTGGATAGAGATGGTCTGACGCTACGAATCGATAGTATGGTTATCCCAAGACTGTACAATGAGTTCGAAATGCCCAACTCATTTTGAACGAGACAATGCTTGCGGAAATTGGGAGCTTGTACCCAGTCTATCAGTCTGGACTTTGAGTATCATCGATCGTTAAACACACTGGGCCATAGTTGCCTCACCCTTTGCAAACAATCCTCCTCGAGGATATCTTATTGTTTCGCTCGCTATTTTCACACAGATAAAGCATAAAGATTTCTAGTTACGGTCGCTACATCTTTCCTTTTCCCTCAGAGCTATCACAAAGCCAAGAAAAGAAAATTTCAAATATCGAAACTTTAATATTGTCATTAGACCTCTTACATGATTGCATTCCACATAGTTTTACAATTCCGGATAGAAAAATTTTCTGAACGAGAGGAAACATGACGTAAATACTTGAAAGAGAGGAGATCAGTTCCAATTAAGCTCAATACTAAGATTCAAATTGCTGCCAATGCTAACCGTTTTGGGTTACCTAGATCTACAAAGCTCCCCAAAATTGACCCCTTAAGTCTCGCTTAGCGTCTTGTAGTCTTTCAACCCCGCATTCTACATGACAGCAGTTCAAAAAAAAACTAGTGAGAAGCTAAACCACAATCCAGGTATATAAGATCTGGTATTTTCCCAGCAGGCACTTCTCTTTTTCCTTTCCATACATCTCACATCTTAGATAGGATACCAAGATCGCTCTAATTACTTCATCTGGACACATCTTCTATCCTCAACCAACAATCACTTCATCGTCTTCATCCATACTGTATAATAAATCTTGTGTGCAGATTGCTCAATCTCTTCAAGTTGTTATCATACTTTGAAGATTATTTTAGCCGCATTATTCTTCTCAATCAACTTTATAGAGAACCCCTCTCCTCAAACGCCACACAGAATCATGTCGTTCACTAGCGAGAAAATCAAAGTACATCGGATAGATCCGATAACACCACTATTATTTCAAAAATGGAAAATCTTTCGATATCACCAAAAATCCAGCCATCCCCAGAAACCACGGAGAAAAGTGTCAATTATTCCGAATCCGTCGTCCACGACTGTCCTATTTGCCGCAATGAAATGAATGAACCGGAAAATAACATCCGAATGGAACATTGTTGCAAGCATGCTTTTCATGCAGCATGTCTTCGATCGTGGGCAAATGAGCAAACATTGATGAATCAAGAAGGCGCTTGTCCAATGTGTCGATGGGAATGGCCAGTCGAATTCCTCGATCAATTATTCAGAGGATACTAAGAAGGACAGCTGCTAGGGGTGCGGAACTGTAGCGACGATGGCGATATGTACTTGGCCTCTGCAAGTACTTTGGTGGGGTTGTCTGCAGAGCAGAAAAGTCGACTTCGTGACGTTATCACGGTGACCGAGCAGGAGTACCATCAATTTATAGGCTATGGGGGTCCAACGCAATGCCTCCTAATTATCTTCGTGATATGCCTGACAACCCTCTGTATTTTCATGCCGAAGAAGAAACAGTCGGGGATCGCATGTATAATGGGATGACAGGACTGTTTATATGGCTATTAGACCACATTCGAGAAGGAGTGTTAGACCCTCTCTCGTGCTCGAAGTTTATTTTTAGCCATCGCCCATCCGGTTACGACCACTTTGGCCCTGACCCCGAGGTCGAAGCTTTTTACAACGATGATCTTTCAACCGGCTAAATTGTCAATGGGGAGAGCAACTCCGGTGAACATGGTTGATGAGGTTGGACTTATTACATAATTATACTGTAATATATCAGCGGCTTGTTATTTTGTTTATATATCGAATTTGGAGTGTGGAGTATGTGCGTTGGATATAGGATCTAGAATTTGAGCGACGATCTTGAGCGAAGATCATGTATTCTTAAAAAACAAAACCAAATTGAATCAATTTGTGTGAATTTGAATTTGAATATGAATATGAATATGAATGTGAGATCGTCGTTGGTGAAGTGAAGTGTTGTTTTGATAAGACTTGCGTAGCTACATCATTGAGCTTTGAGAATGACGTATTGAAGTGAAGCTGTAAGATGCCAGCGTGGTAATGATGATATTATGTTGTGGTAGGGGTTTATCATGTTCCCTTATAGTGAATACCTGGCGTATTGCTGGCGAAATTATCATGGGTGTATTGTAGCTCCAGAATTTAGCAATGCTCGAGCGATGTGTTAAGTATCAAATCATTCTACGTGTTGGCCATTAGATACGAAGAACTTCTCGTTGATTAGTAGTGTGACTGGGCACAAATGGCACCGGTGAAACGAAATAAAAATAACAAAATAGCTCAAGGATGTCTTCCCACGTTGCCAGGGAAAGGATCCTTTTCGTGTTGATAGTGCTAGATTTTACATTGTGATTATTGGAATGTGACTACCACTTAAGATTCATTGTGCAATGGAATATAGATTCTGTCGACATTTCCCTTGCATGGGCAAGAACCCCAATAAAATTCAACCAATAGCCCACTCGACGTTGATATATAAGTCTCACAAATTTCAGTACACCACCTTGCTTTTAGAATGGCACTTTTGGCAGGCATAGATTTCCTAGGCGAATCATTGTTTTATTTTGTGACTTGATAGGTGTGTGGTGTGTTTGAAGGAACCAGAAGGGCAAAGGTTTGGGCCATACTCCTAATATTAAGGAATGTAGGAGCAGAATTGTGATTTGGCCAGAGATGTATGTAGATGGATCTTTCGTCCTCGGTAGATTGATGAGAATCGCTGATACCCCAAAAATGAGAATATGTGAGGATATTTGGGCCGTATTTATGATTGAAGATGGAGACAAAATGGTGGATTCGATCAGGCAAACTTGATTTGGGCCATGTGGATTAACCTATCGAGTCCTCACTTACTAGATTAGATCTAATGGAAGGCCACTTGACCTTCTGCCCTACCTGGAATCTCCCATGTTTATGATATAATCATTCACTCACTTCAGAATGCACAATCCGAGTAATCCATAATGTCTCAAGGAAAACGACCTGATATATTCCGAGAAAGCTACTTCCTAGCCGAAGCCAAATGAACATAAGCTCAAATGACCCTAGGAAAAAGAACCATCTCCATTCCAGATCAATGCAGTTGAAAAGGTGTCATAACCTTGAGAACAATCCATCGCAGAGCTGCCTCAGCACACGAGTGTCCATAAGCGTTCCTCCCTTCATTTGAAAATGCCCTCTAAAGTTTGACCATAAATGTCCTCTTTCGTATCCCTTTTCCTGCAAAAGCCCAGAACTCCATGCCATGTTAATTTGACTCTCTCCACAAACCCATCGTGATCGTATCGTTCCGTTTTCGATGAGTCAATTTTAAAGGTGTGGTGAATTTAACGGTGCTATAAATTTTGTTAGTGGCCATTCCATCCAGTTTTGACATTCGAAAGATTTTTTGGTGTAGAGTGAGATGATGCGTGGGCTATCGGGCGAGCGTACCTTGACGAATCCAATATCGGCTGCCTTCTCTCTGAAGCATTGTCTGCAGATGTTAAGACCGTATTTGCGGATCAAACCGGCCTTGTGGGTGCAAACGCGACTGTAAAGTGTGTTAGAAGTAAATTTTCTCAATCCAGATCATTGGTGATCCTTGACGAAATCGCAAAATGCGATTGATTCTCCACATACCATTCGCGGGATCCCTTTCCGTAAGTACGGGGTCTGGACATCCAAACTGATTCGTGAGACATGTTGTCTGATTTTGGCGAGGACTGTTGTCGGCGGTGTTGGAGTGCTTGGAGTTTGCGAAAATCGTTGTTGTCGTAGAGTTCGTAATGTTCAAATTGACTGGAAGGGCTTATTGAACTCTAAGCGAAGTTTCGCACAAATGATGTTTTTAGTCTGAGGCCTGATGTTTAAGGCATGTAGCGAGAACAGCGGAATAAGTAAATTCCGAACTAACATTCCGCCTACTCGGTGTAGCCTTGCAGATAAGACAGATAGACAGCCTTGTACTGACCTAATCACTACATCGATGAGAGTAAACAAACAATTTCAATAACATAACCTCTCTTTACTATTTCACTTCCCTTTACAAAAGACAAAAATGGTAAGAATCATGGGAAATCACTCATGGTTGACTCCTTTGTATTCAAATTACTGCTACTTACTAACAATGATACAGTCCAAAGATTCAAATCACACCTATGTCCATTTCACACTATCCCGCACAGCGGATCTTTTCGAAGACTTCTGCAAAGACAAACTCCCCGACGATGACATTTACGTACCACCACACAATCAGCCAGTGAACCCCGAAGATGAAGACGATGTTGTTCCCGATCAACATGCTGCATTTGGGATTCAGAGGGCGACACAAAAGACAAAAGAGCCAGCCTGGAAAGATTTAGGATTAGCAGAATTGATGAAGAAAGGTCCAGGTGAGAAAAGTGGAAATGAAGGAGGAAATTATAAGGGCATAAGGAGCCTTCCAAGGTGAACAAATATGAAGGAATTTCGGAGTTACAATGGGCGTACGATCTAATGGGAACTAATGACGGAGTCTGGCACTCCACGATTGTTTGAGAGAAAAAGGTTGAAGGGACCAAAGGGACAGCAATATATTAATGGTACGGAGGTTGGTCTGGCATATTAAACTTCAAGGATATCATCATATTGTGGGAAGCATCAATACCCAGGGAGAAGTCCTATAAATTTTACATCCTTCGTAAAGAAGCCTAACAAGGAATATTGGGATGTTGGTGACTCTGGTGACTCTGGTGCGACATAGCTCTGCTTCTAGGGATACAGTCCTAAAAAACACGGCATGGAGACGCTCTAAACAACTCTTCGATTTGATCGATTCGTTCATCCCGTGCCCTATATTCTGTGGTTAAGATGAAGATTTGTGGAATGAACCTCGTCAGACACCTGCCCAAATTGCATCGCCTGTTCGAGTCCTAATTGTTGGAGATCAAGCCATGTGATATGACGGCATGGTCGTGATCTTCATTTGTAAACAAGCCAACAAGCCAAGGAAGTACAATTAGTTCCGCACTGAAAAGCAACGTGTTGATAGAAAAGTCAAATGGATAAATGGTGACAAGCATATGTTCTCTTCTATGCCGTATCTAGTCGAGTACGACGACTGCGGGACAGAAGGCAGACCCAAACATTAACCATAAACTCCATCCCAATGATACTCCTTTACGCCCAGCGTATGGTCGTGGATACGTTGCAAGGTCCAAATGACATGATTTCACTTCTCTTCAACCTAACTCTTCCCCAAAAATGCCTCCCTCTCTACCACCTCTTCCTGAAACTTGACCAAAAACACCGTCTTCCCCGGCCATAACTCTCCTTCCTCCCCCCTCCCTACACTATGCGCCGTCACCCTAGCCGGAAACCCTGCGCCATCACAAACACCCTCAATAATGCCCGCGACAAACGCAGCACAATTCAATTGATTCATTTCTTTAGGAACACTAATATATTGATTGACAAGAGGTTCATTATCGGATATCATATATTCCTCTGGCGTGTCGGGGTTTGAAGATTTTTCGAGTGCATCTGCAGGACGGGAAAAGAGGTGACGCCAGAGAACGGTGGTTATGAATTGGAGGAGGGCGATGATATTAAGGGGTCGGGTTTGTGTACGTGGTGGTTCGCGGTAGAGCAAGAGATCGAGGAGTTTGAGGCCGATGGGATGACCTTGGATATTGAGTCTAGTGTTTTGATTAGAATCATACTTCTTATGCACAGAGCTCGTTTGTCGGAACTCGACATGTAGTGAAGGAAATCTTACCGCTTCTCGAGATCTTGAATACCAGTAACCCGTCGTTGTGCATAACTAACCATCTCACCAAATAGATATGCAAAGCTGGCTTGACTTAGTTCCTGCGTCTTACTGCGATTCAATGGTCTATGGTATATCGTTTTGCCAGTGGAAGGATATCGCAGCCCTGACTGAGAGCCTCGTTGAGTATGAGAGACTTGGCCGGTCAATGGCGGTTTCACCGGTTGGGAAGACATTTAATTGATTAATTATTGGTCGCGTGTAGTTGGATATACTATATGATATGGCTTTGTAAGATAGTTACGAACTTTGTGATTTGCGTGAAGTTGGATGTAGGTATGATTTGGGGGTTGTCGCAAGGCTGCTGAAATTGAGGGCGAGGTCGATGGCCAAGCGAGGGGGTAGTATCATTATCCAATTTCCTCAGAAACATTATCTGGTGGTACATGGAAGGTTCAGGAGTGGTTAAAATTATTATTTAGTTAATTTATTAATATCTAGTCTATTATATCCTGTTGCAAACAAATCATTTGTGCAGTCATTTCTTCTATCGACCTCATGCCTCGTCATTCTTCTCGGATTTTCCGTTGATGTCTCCTGATATCTCGGACAATGTCCCGAGTGTTTTCGGTTCAACGGCATGTCCATTTAATGACATTTCCTCAGTAGCACCGCCGCTGATGCTAGGAACATTTCCACCCTTCAAGTAAACTTCACTTTCTCCAATGTGCTTCCCCGCCTGGACCCAACGCTCAAAAGCACTCTGTTGACGCCCCTCACATTGTTTGATCAACTCCGGCCAATAGGTTGCATGATCATACTCGAATGCAAACTCTCCATCAAACTCAGCCCAGAGTTGTTGAGGAGGTACGTACTGTTTCATATCATCATTGAACTTCAACTTTTCTTTAGTCAATGGATCAATGAATGGGGTGATGAGTTTGAAAAAGCCGTTCACCATCCAAGGAACTTGTAGGGAATTAGCAAAGAATTCGTCCGTCAAGTAGGAGACTTACTGTTGATAATCAAAGCTCTCCCAAGTCGTTCAGGGTAGTGAGTTTGGAGAATATTCAGGACTTCTCTAGCTTGTCCAATGCCAGGTGCTGTGTTCGATCTGCTCTTACTGGACTTGAAGTTGATCAACAATGCGAGCGTGAACTGGCCTGGAATCATCAAGTCGATACATCGCTCGAGCATGAATACTAAATGTTGTACTTGCTTGGGATTTGGTTCCGTATTTTGTCTTCCAGGATTCAAGTAATGACATGGACGTCCTTCGTTATCATAACCAAAGATGAACTGCTTGCCGGTTTCGTTTTCGATTGAAAGGTCATCGCCAGTAAGATTGCTCACACCGTACTCTCGCCTCCAAGTCAGAGTCCCTAACAGTCGTTTTGGTGCTTCCGTAGCGGACCATTTTGTTGCTCGCAAGTATCGGCATAAACATTCTCTTGTCAACCATAATTTTTCACTATCTGTGATAGGCCCTCCTTTTGAATCTTTTGCTGGAATTTCTGTCCATGACTTGACAGTTTCTAACAGCGCATCGTATTTCTTCTGTTGTTCCTCTGTGAGCTCTGGCGAAGGAGGAGGCTTCGAAGACTCGAGAGGGTTGAGAAATGGTGGCTTGAGAGGACTTGGTCCTTTTCCCTCAATTGAAGCTGAAGATGTCTGCCCATTAGCAGGACCCCCTAGATTAACACCGGCCATCTCTTTCTCGATGCCTGCGACTTCCGTTTGATTTTCTGTTGACATTTCAAATAGTAGAATAGATGCTTGATTGCAAAATGGTATGTCTCGAATCGCAGTCAACTCCCGAAGACAAGAAGACAGAATTCAAGGGGTAATTAGTAACCTATGTCCTGACACCGACTTGTGCAATCTAAAAATGTGGTGCTAGCTCAGCCTTATGAGGGTTCCATTGGTGAGATTTTATTTTATTACCACTTCTCAATTGAGTGTACCTACTGTTTTGAAACAATTGCCAAGAAGTGATAGGATGCAATTGTCTGAGAAATTGTAACAGAAACATATTCTGTTACGAGTATTATCCATGGATGAATTGTGGCTCGTTCGTGGCGCAAACTCGTGAAAATCAATTTAGTTTTATTGTATTGAAGCGCGTCAAAACGCGTCTCCCCAAATATCTTATCCAAGATCAAACCTGGCCAAACTCAACAATACCAACGGTTTTTCTACACAACAGCATCAAAATGGCGGAGAACGATAGTGAGCTTAATGATTTGTTCTCGTCTGCGACTGCTTCAGGTGGACCCCTCGAGGCAGATGTACTCACAGAATTGCATTCAATTATGCGACTGCATTCAATACCCCCGCAAGAGCTTTTCTACAAATGGGAATCATATAGCATTAAAATGGGACAGGATGACATGAAATTGGATATCGATACTGTTAGAGCGCTCAAGCAAAGTGTGCAAGACGGATTGGAAAAGGAGAATAGGAAAGCCAAGGCTCAAACGTCGAATAAAAGAGTTGGAGCCACGCCTCGACATGCAGGAAACAATAATGATGTTTTTGGAATGTAAGCAGGTTCTTGAGCTATTAAATTGGTCTTTACTCATAATAACGTAGGTTAGATATCGCGCCAAATACCCCTCGAAGCGGGATGAGTTCGCGGCCGAAACGCAAAGTAGAGACACCTTCTATGTCAAGAGTGAAAGCAGAACCGGCTAGTAGCCCCCCAGACTTCAGGGCATCGAAAAACCTGAGGGAAGCCGATGCTGGTGCTGAAGCTATAGCCGGCTCTTCATATGCTCCGTATGGTATCACGATCTTCTGAAATCCCCGAATACTGACAGAATGCAGAACTTCATTCAACGATAGAAAGTTCGCCGGCGAAACTGTAGAAATTCTGAATGACCACCTCGAGCTACCAGAGCCTCCAATTGCTCCTTATCCAGAACCAAGAATCAAACTTACGGCCAACTCAGACATGAAGAAATTATCTTACAAGACAATGGCCATGAAATCATCAGAAGCGTCAGAAATATTGGATGACCGTATAGATGAGTTCATGCTTCTGATACAAGCACATCATAAGCTAGATGACTCAGACTTTGGTAGTGCAGCAAGTCAAAGTACGAATGAAATAGTATCTGTTGGAAGGATTGCATGCGACTCTGCCGAAGGAAAACTTAATCCTTCTTCAATTGTACTTGAAACCTCGCGAAGAATGGGTGCTGGATTAAGAATACCACTCAAAGTTGATAAGATGAGTGGATTCCAATTCTTCCCTGGGCAGATAGTTGCACTGAAGGGAATAAATGCTTCTGGGCAACATTTTACAGTGAGCGAGATTCTTGAGCCTCCTCTTCTAGGCGTTGCTGCATCTACGCCTGCTGGCCTTGATGAACATGTTCGAAGACTTCGAGGAGGCCCAGATGCAATGGATGAAGACTCTGACCCTGCACCTCTTAACATTATCATTGGAAGTGGGCCCTTTACAGCAGATGACAATCTAGACTTCGAACCTCTACACGCAATTTGCAGCCAAGCAGCGGATACCTACGCTGATGTACTAATTCTGACTGGGCCGTTTCTTGATATCGATCATCCCTTAATCGCAAGTGGAGATTTTGATCTCCCTGAGGAAGCTCTAGCTGATCCCGACACCGCCACCATGTCGGCCATCTTCAAACATCTTATTACTCCAGCTTTCACCCAACTTACTTCTACTCATCCCCGAATTACTATACTCATTGTTCCTTCGGTCAAAGATGCTATCGATAAACATGCTGCGTGGCCTCAAGAACCCTTTCCAAGAAAAGACGTTGGACTCCCCAAAGCTGTCCGTGTCATCGGTAACCCCATGACCATCGCCCTTAACGAAATTGTCATGGGCATCTCATCCCAGGACATCTTGTATGAACTTCGGCATGAAGAAATCATCGGTGGGAAGCCACAGGATCCCACTTTGCTCGCACGATTACCCAAGTATTTAATCGAGCAACGTCATTTTTTCCCCCTATTTCCACCGGTTCAGAGAACTCAATTGCCGAAAACTGGAACGGAGGATGGTATTCCTGTGGGAGCGATGCTCGACACAAGCTTCTTAAAGTTGGGGGAAATGATCAATGTGAGGCCGGATATGTTGGTGGTTCCAAGTTCACTACCCCCCTTCGCTAAGGTATGTGATCCTCACGAATTCCTTGTTTAATGTGACCAAGGACATTTATTATGGGATAAAATTAGTAACATTGACGTATATAGGTTGTAGAAAGTGTGTTAGTGATTAATCCAGGATATTTATCAAAACGGAGAGGAGCAGGGACATATGCAAAGTTGACAGTATACCCAGCATCGATGACGCAGCAAGAGAGAACGCAGGGAACTATGATCGGTCATAAATTGTTTGAGCGAGCTCGAGTAGATATCATACGGATATGATATGAAACTTCAAGGAGACTGAGTCATGAGAGATAGAAATCATCTAGTTCCAACTTCTTGTCCCGAATGTTAGTATTCTAGAGTTCGCAAGGTTTCCATTACCCATCATCCATCGAGAGAAAGATGTATTGATAGTGATGCCCATCATTACGAATCTGACCTCATTGAGACCAGTTAGTCTCCTACGTAGTATATATTATTTGAGAAATAAAATAAAAGTCTAATATTCCGGTTGAGCTAAATTCAAAGTCTTCATCCGGCATCAATACCCCTAAATTTCATTTACCCGAGCCGAGATCTGATTTTGACGAGGCCAAAGTTGATGCCCCGCGTTTCGCTTACTAAGGCTGATCCGCACCACACTTCTATTTGCAGGGATAAAATAACGCTACTGTAATCTCAGCCTTTCGAACAATATTAATATCGGTGGTACATGCAACTCGAATCATCCAAGACAAAAATTGTGAACTATTTCGATCCTCCAGGTTCAAACCCATTTTCAACTGTACGGCCACCAAAAAATACTCAGAATCAACCATTATTGAAGCCTTCATTCCTATCCAGCTTGACGATCTACGAATTCACAAGAAAGTGACTCATTTTCGGATTCATTGCGACAACCTTCAAACCCCCACCATCTCAAACTACAAAATATAGTCGCAACAGATCAAAACGCAGATAAAGTCAAGAATATATCAGCGGAGTTGTTTCGCGTTGGTCTTAGGCCTAGTCTTTGGTTCATAAACTCAAGTGCTCCTTTTTTTTATATCAAGCACCGCAATGTCTGCCGAAGACTCACCTGCGGCCACAAGCTCCGCAAATGCTGTTAAACCGAAGGCAGGAGGTACTGAATCTACATCTTCTTCAGCACTAGGAAAATCCCCCAGCACGAAATCAGGGAATGCAAAGGAAAATGCGAAGCCTACACCCGATGCAGGAAAATTATCAGCTGCAGAACTGAAAAAGAAGGCAAAGGAAGAGAAGGCTGCACGCAGAGCTGCAGCAGTACAGAGCAAAGCAACGGCCGAGAACCCGACTCCTGCCGCGGTGGCGCCAGGACAGAAAAGCGAGTCCGCGAAAGGAGGAAAATCTCAGCCTAAAAAAGGCGCAGAAGTACGAAATTTGCCAGTCAGAGGAGGGCCGACAAAATCCGCCCCAGTTGTAGAAGTTCCAAAGGTCGAAGATAAGACCGTTGATCTTTTCAGACATTTATATAAACCACGGACAACTACAATTGCTGAGGCAAACAAAGATGTCCATCCCGCAGTGCTTGCTCTTGGGCTGCAAATGAGCAATTACACAATATGCGGCAGTTGCGCAAGACTTGTGGCAACACTGCAAGCATTTAAGAGAGTGAGTTTATTTTTAAGGATTGAATTCATATATGCATCTACTTTCTCCTACCTTCTCCCTCTTTAGATGGCCGTAACCTCATTATCACTTTCTTACATCTTTCCAGGTTGTCGAATCTTACAAAACCCCTGTAGGGGCAAGTCTCACACGTCATTTCATACCACATGTGCTCTCTCCTCAAATTGAGTACTTAGCTTCTTGTCGACCTCTTTCAGTATCTATGGGTAACGCTATTCGTCACCTTAAGCTGGAAATATCAAAAACCGACCCAGATCTGTCGGAAGCCGAGGCGAAGGAGAGCGTTTGTGATGCCATTGATGTCTTTATGCGCGAGAGAATTACTTTCGCTGATAAGGTTATTGCCGATACTACTGCTGAGAAGATTAGAGACGGTGATGTTATATTAACTTACGGCAAGAGTAGTCTGGTGCAGAAAGCGTTAGTGAGAGCCCACGAAATGGGCAAGAAGTTCAGAGTCATTGTGGTTGACTCGAGACCTCTACATGAGGGAAAGCATTTAGCATCGGCACTTGTCAGTTTAGGTATCGAAGTCAAGTACTGTTTGATCCATGGACTAAGTCATAACATCCAAGATGTAACAAAGGTTCTATTAGGTGCTCACGCAATGATGAATAATGGCCGATTATATTCAAGGATAGGAACAGCTTTGGTTGCCATGGAAGCTTCATCCGCTGACAAGCCAGTTATCGTTCTTTGCGAGACCATCAAATTCACCGATCGAGTAGCTTTGGACTCGATTGTTCTTAATGAGATCGCACCAGCCAATGAGCTCGTGATTGCTGGAGGACCATTAGAGAACTGGATGGATGTTAAGAAACTTCAACTTTGCAATCCTATGTATGATGTTACTCCGGCCGAGTATATTCAGATGGTTGTTACGGAGTCAGGAAGTATACCAACAACTTCTGTACCAGTTCTTCATAGATTAGTAAATGAAGCTCAGTAGAGCGTTGCGATATCTAGAGAGCCCAAAGAGAGGCATGATCTCATTGAGCAGGTGTTGGATGGCGTTCAAAAATAATTTTGATGATATCAAAATAATCACATCTGATATATGATAGTGTAATAGCTGGATAAAATGAAATGCAATGTCCAGACTTCCTTTAAATCCATTTGAATATCCACACCACATTGAGACTTGTTCCCTAATGTTTATTTCCATGATGAGATATTGAGCAATTTCTTTCTCATTGACCAATTACCCGTAAAAATGTGTACAATTTCCATATCCGCTCTTGGTTTCTTGTCATCGCCTGCTCGTTCAGAACCCATCCTCCCGGTTTTCAAATTCCCAGCGCTCTTCCAATGAATAACTTATGACTCCTCAACAGCTTCCTCCCTCTCCTTCCTCCTCGCCCTCTTCTCCAAAATGGCTGTTCGTCTAGCCCCAAGGATAGCCTGTTGCCGACTCTCAACTCCCTGCATCCAATATCCAAACGAAGCACCGACGCCGCCGAAAACGGGGTAGACCCAGAGAGATTGTCTGCTGAAAAAAGGGCGCATTTCGAGGCCGAGTTGCCAGGCGCGGACAGCGAGGCCTAGTGAGAATGCGTGTTAGTCAAATGAATGGGGAGAGAGTGAAATATGCGGGGAACTAGCTGGTAAGAGGAGGGGCAGATGGAAGAGGGGAACATACCAAAGCCAGTCCAGAAGAGAACTTTGTGAACCATATTTTGTTTTTGATATGAGAATTGAGGTTTGGATGGATGATTGTGAGCCTGAATTTGGCGTGAACTGCACGATCAGAATTGGAGATTTGCAGATGCGTATGATGGGTTGTGTAGTCGCTACTACGGCTTCTACTCCAGGATTCACTCGGATGGTTGTTGAAGGTCACTTTAGATCGCACTAGCGCGATTGGTTGATCGATAGGTAACACGTGACTCGCGTCTATTGAATTGAATTCCATGCGCGGTCAACTTACTTTGAGATTCCTCGTTCCAACGTTGTTTGTTCATCCTTTTCAACTTTTTCACGAGGTTGCTAAACTTTTTCTCCTCCAATATGAAGTAAATTTCGGGAGAGCTTTGAATAATACAATTCAGCACCACAAGGAAAGAATGGCGACGATGGCATCTACCTACAAAAAAGATGGTGGCCATTCTGGCCCTCCACCGCGAAAGAAAGTAAAGACTTCAGAGTTACCACTTGCATCTGCGACTAGAGCGGCCATTGAAGGATTGGCTCATACATACAAGAAGAAGGGTACTTATGATGAGTTGAGAACTAAAATTTGGCAAGAATTGGAAAAAGGTGTATGTATTTCTATACCATTTCGGCGTGCTTTTGCGCCGCGAGATTTCTGGGGATAGCAATGGGTTCTTCGAAACAATTGTTCAGATGCTAACTACAAGTGGTCACTGTAGGACTTTGAGGATGAATTTACGAGTTCGTTGTTGAGTGTCGCGGAAGAGCAATTAGAGAAGGACCCTAGACAACTACTCCGGTTGGATCGCAGTAAGGCTACATTACTTATCGAGGGAGCTGTGGACCGCGCGGGAATCTATCAGTCTGCCGAAGCGACAATCGATAAATTAATTCAGGCATACATTCCCGAAATTGAAGAAGGGGTTCGCACGATTCGTAAAAGCGACATTGGGGAAGAGGCAGCGGAAAAGGAGTTTTTGAGAGGAGGTAAAACAGATGAGCAGTATGCGGAAGAAGCTGCAAAGAAGAAAGCCGCCAGGGAGAAAGTCAGGGAGGAACTGAGAGAGAAGGAAAAGGCCATTGCGGACGAGAAGAGAAAGCAGGAGAAATTGAAGAGGAGAGAAGAAGAGAAGAGAATTGAGGCCGATCAGGAGAGAAAGAGGGAGGCCAGGAAGAAGGCTGAGTTGGAGGCGGAAGAGGAGAGGGAGAAAGAGCGGGAGAAAGAAGACAAGGAAAGAAGGGAGAGGAGGGAGAGGGATCGCGCTAGGGATCGAGATCGTGATCGAGACCGTGATCGCGAGAGAGAACGGGACCGCGACCGGGACCGTGATAGAGGAGATAGGGATAGGGGGCGGGATAGGGATAGAGATAGGGATAGGGACGATCGAAGAAGAAGATATGACGACGATAGACGCAGAGATTCCCTCGGCGTTCGAACGCCTACCTCGAAGCCAGAATTATCTAAGGAAGAAATTGAACGTCTCGAACAAGAGGCTCTTAATGATCTTCTGAAAGAGGGCAAAAAGGTTGCTAATCGATCTAGACATCTATTGGAAATGGAGGTTGACGAGACCTTGGCACCACCTCCTCGAAAGGCAATGCCCGCCTCAGCCATCAAACCAATATCTCGAGATACTCCTGTTAAAACAATTGAACATAAGAAAACTGCAGTTGCGAAGCTCAAGGAAGAATCCGGTTCGAAAACGCCTCAACCCGTCGATACGAAACCGATAGCAGAGAAGACGAATGAGTCCAGTCATGAAAAAGAAGGTAGTCAACAAGCTAAAAGTCCTGAATCAACCAGGGATACTACTAAGGTTAGGGACGAGACAAAGACTAATGAGGAATCTAAAGCTATAGAAGTAAATTACCATGGCCGCAAGGACAAGGATGAACGCTCTCGTCGTGGGAGTCGAGATCGGGACGATAGAAGACGACGAGATAGCAGAGATAGGGATCGTGATCGAGATAGACGAGATAGTAGAGATCGTGATCGAAGTGACTATCGACGACGTAGGTCAAGTAGAGATCGTGATGATAGGCGTGATAGGGATCGCATTCGATCAAGATCTCGCGATCGACGGAGAAGTTACAGGTCACGAAGCCGTGACCGTATAGGGGACCGAGACACAAGACGCGCAGAGAGTAGTGTGACTAGAACAAGTGCCTCGAATCTCGATACGGAATCATATAAAGTTGCTGCGGCACAAGCAAGAGCCGAAGAAGCTAGAAAGTGGAACGAAGAACGAAAAAATCAGCCACAATTACCTAGTTTATCGACTAAAAAGGAAGAGGTCATCGCTGCTACACCTAGATCAAAGGACGACGCTAGAATGAGCAGTCCTGTCTCAGCAAGAAAAAGAGAAATATCTCGCGATAGGGAAAGCCATAGGAGAGAATCTCGCGCAAGAAGTAGGTCACCTACTGCGAGACGAAGTAGTCGGATCGAGAGAAGCACTAGTCCGATCAATATTGACCGATATGTACCAGGTGCCACTGAACGAAGGGGAAGTATAGTTGCGAGAAGTTCCCCAAGAAAGAGGGAAAGAAGTAGGGATAGAGAAAAAGAGAGGAGATCAAGAGACGATGATAGGCCGAGGAGGAGGAGCCGATCACCCGATGATAGGAGAGACAGAGATAGAGATGGTCATTCTAGAAGATATAGAAGTCGAAGCAGAGACAGGGATAGGAGGAGGGAGAGGAGTAGGAGTAGAGATAGGGAGAGAGATAAGGATAGGGATAGGGATCGAGATCGAGATCGAGATCGTGACAGAGTCAGAGACAAGGATCGTGACAGAAAGAGAGATAGAAGTAGAGAATCGAGGAGGGAATCGAGGAGATAAGGGTATCTGCCCTTGTAAGATAGGAGCCGAAAGAAAGAAAATGGAGACCGTGGTCTAGGTATACATAATAGCGTTTCCGAACGCGATCACGGAATTGCGGCAGCTCTAAGTCTAGTTCTACTTCGCTCAGCACATCAATAAAGCGGCGGATGAACGGGTGTGGTACTTTCGTCTGAAACTTGGAGTAACGGTGTTAAGAAGTCTTGATTGTCTGTATGATAAGTTGCAGAACCGGGACAACGCAGGGGATGTTGATTCTTAAATGAGAACACCACAAATAATACAAGCAAAGAGTTCGAGGAATTTAAGGCTTGATGAATGCACTTTTTATAAGATTGGTCTCCGATGATGACATCTTCCACTGTCCCGGAAAGCAGTAGATTTTGCTAATTTATGCAGATTGGATTGGCTCCAGACAATATGAATGTCAACTACAAGGATGACTGACACTGTTGGTGAAATAATGGAACCTTGTAGTCTAACGTAATCTTCCTGAGAAGCTCGCTCGCCTCTGCCACACTGAAAGACACCAAACTCATCAGATTCAACTCCTCTGTCTCTAAGCCCTTAGCGTGAATAAATTCTGCTTTAGAAACCAATTTGTTGCCCTTCCCAAAAGCAACAATAGCCTCAGCCCAATCAGCAGGAATCTTTCTTGTCTGCGGTGCGTTGCCAAATACCCAGAAGAATGCATGCGGCATACCTTCATATTACTGAAGCACAACTGGAACTTCCTGTGAAAAAGCAGTCTGAGCGACCAATCGAGAGCCATCCACAATCTGTTCTTGCCCCGACGCAGACCATAAAGGACAAGAATCAGACCAATCCAAGGAGGCGACGGGACTTGCCAGCGGGTGAGCTAGCATCCCGACCTCGCAGTATAGAATTGCTCGTGCGGGCTTAGTAGGCTATATCGAACAGTTGGAAAGCTTTTTCTTGGTAGGGGAGTTTCTCGACGGGGAAGGGGAATATATCATGCATTATGTTTCGTTTGTGCGAGGGAAGCGCATTGACTAGATCAGTCGTGACGCTCAAAAGTGTCAGACCTGCGAGTATGAAATCTGCTGCTGGATTGTATTTTCATGGAACTTCATTACGGTATTTTTTCGTTTGAGTTGCAAAAGGACTTGTAACAAGCTTAATGCGTGGACAGATCCGGAATTGTCGTCTGCCAATGCAATGTTTTTGGCTGGAATGGCCTCATGTGGTGAGTTGGGAGGCGGTGCGAGACGTGAGAGGTAGGCTTGGAATGTATCGAGGAAAGCTGCTGGGAAGGGACTCTATGGTGCCAAACGCTGTTTTACCATTAATACTTTACCCTCTGTTGCTTTGGCTAGGCTTCCAACATAGCTGGAAGGGGTGTTGAGTCTAGAGCTCATGTGTGAGTACACGATAAGTGAGCATTTGAAAGAGATATACATACATGAATGTACCGTCATAGAGATACAATTGTCAATGGACTCTTGGTGCCCTCCACTAGTTTTTGAAACTTCTCGTTTTCTGGTAGTAGCGGTTCGGGTGTACCGGCTTCGACTCCGTCGCGGTAACATGTCCATTCACAGGAGAGTGGCTCGCAACTTGGTCGATCATAATGTATATTATGACTGTTTGCCTCGTCGCTAAGACCAAGAAGTAACTCCCGAGAGTTATCATCGTGGGAAGGAGACGATGTTATGAATTTGCTAACCCATACAGGACCTTTAGCGGGAAGATCCTGCGTCATTGCAGCTTGCTGGACAGAGATAGAAGTACTCATTGCGCCATTCCAATCTTTCTCTTGTATTTGCTTCGTTGCAGCAGTCAGGTGTTTGATATTTTGGAAATCCGTGCTTACTAGGGCTAATTGAAGCAGGATGTTAAAAAAGGGAATAT